>JAJOOE010022207.1:0-14130 GCA_036250405.1 Solanum raphanifolium | reverse complement strand
AGATCAAAAAAGCAAACTATTATTGCTAACTCTACCATGGAGGCTGAACTAATTGCTTTAGCTTCAGCTAGTGAGGAAGCGAATTGGTTAAGAGATTTATTATTTCAAATACCTTATTTTCAAAAATAAATTCCTCCTATTTTAATTCATTGTGATAGCACCGCTACGATTGGTAGAGTTCAAAACCATTTTTACAACGGTAAATCCAGACCTATAAAGAGGAAACACAGTAATGTAAGATCATATTTGACAAATGGTACCATTAATGTTGATTATGTCAAATCTTGTGATAATCTTGCAGATCCTCTTACTAAGGCCTTAACAAGAGAAAAGGTTTGGAGCACATCGAGGGGGATGGGATTGAGCCTATAAATCCTTGAGTAATCCTTGAGTCATATATGAGGAAACCCAACCTGGAGACTAGAGATCGTATAACCAGGTTCAAAGGGAAAAACTAATCATATGATGACTTGTTGTGAAAAATGCACTATCTTTTCATTCCCTCCCTATGATGTAAGTGCATTGTTTCCTGTAGTTATGTGAAGGTTGAGTTGACAAAACTCTTAATGAATATCTGTAGCCCGTATGGGTGGAGTGTTAAGCTTATAGGAGCACTCTCGACAGATTTCACCTATGTGATGTGTGGAAGTAGGTCGCTTCCTATGAGAATTGGGCTTATTCTCAAATGCACTCATGATACCGGGATAGCACATGGCCATAACACGCTGGCTTTAAAGCTCATGTCAACACCTTGATTATTATGTGTGAGCAGTGATATTTTATTTTCCTCAAGCAGTCATAGTTCAAGTCTGAGACCACTACGACTCTGGAGTAAAAGTTATTGTTTCACTAAGTAGAGGTTCAATGCAGAGCACACCTTCATTATGCATAGTAATCTTCTTTCAACTGATATACTCTCTTATCTAATATTAAAATATCTAATATTAAAATAAGTGGGGGATTGTTGGTTTATTAGCATTTTAATATTAATATTTTGTATATTAATTTGCTAATAGCCGTTGCTGCCAACCATTTTGTTGCCAACCATTAGTGGTTTTTCAGTTTGCTGCCGTTGCATATCATAACTGCTGCATTAGTGCTATTCAACATTACCCCAAATGGAGTTAGTGCATATGTTACAAAGTTTTTGGTGCAGCAGCAAGCCGTTGGTGGCTTAGTGTTTCTTTATTTCATTCTTTTATTCCTCCATTACACCTTATAACTTATGTAACTCCTAAGACCATTATCTTCACTATTTACTACACCATTATCTTCCTATTCATTACTAGGAAGACTTCTTCTAGTATAAATAGTGATGATCTTCATTTGATTTGTTACATACAATACAACAAGAAAATATAGAGTGCATAAGATTTGTCAAAAAGAGAGTTCTTATTAGTTGAAGGGAGGTGTTTCTTTTTGTGGAGCTTTGGACTCAACTCTTGTCCAGAGTTGTTGAGTTATATTTTGTGATTAGGCTGTTGTATCCTGGAGGGGACAAGTCAAGAGGGACTACTGCTAGACCGGTGAAAACATTTGCTGCAGTGGGCTTGAATCTCCTTAAAGAGAGCGAGATATCCGCACCTCAGCCTGAAGAGATTTATTTTCTTCTTATAGGAATTTAAAGGTCCGATTATGTAGATATAGATTCAAAATAATTACGAAATTATCAAAGCAACATGAATATATATATTCTGCATCAAAATTGAAATTTCATAAAAAAATGGATGAATACCATTAAAACAATTCAAGTGAAATTATATATATACAAAAAAAAAAAAAACTAAGGAATTGAGTTAGGGTGTATCTGGTTTTGTTGAGCGCAGCAAAAAATACGTCTCATAAATGTCGATAGCCATGGAAAGTCATATCGTACACAAACAAAGAGTAGCATCCAACAGAATAATGCTCCACATGGAATAGTTAGTGAATATATAAGAACTCCATCATTCACCTGAGGAACCCTACAAATACGCATTACCATTAAAATTATAAATATAACGATTCCAAAAAACGTATAACAACAACCAAATAAAAAGACCCCAAAAAAACGGTCATCATCATAATCAACAATACTTGGAACACAACATTCAACTATTGCAACCTCCTCTTCCGCCATTAAATCGATTCGTAAACAAGATAAATCGATTCATAAACAAACAACAAGATATGAAAGTTTGTTTTTTTATTTTTTATTTATTTATTTTTTTTTTATTTTTTTTATAAATAGCTAAAGGAGTTGTAGTCCTATAAGGACTCCAACTGATAGATGGATCCTCTAATTTTAATTTATTTGTGCTTATCTATAACACTATATAATATATTACAACTTATCACTCTTTTCAAAAGACTTAAAATGAATTATTAATTAAAAGTAAATGTAATATGGTAAATCAAAATAAAAATAAAATTCAACGGAGGAGTCAGGAATTTAAACGAGGATTCGGAAACAAAAAAATTTCAGCGAGAACTTATATATTAACAAAAATAAATAATAATCCCCTTATTTACATAGTATAATTTTCAAGGAACGAGGTTCAATTTTGCACTCTTTGCCTCTAATCCTGGTCACATGCACACTTAAATAAGAATATATACATCTTATTGGGGAAATAATTGAAATTTCACAATAATAATAATAATAATAATAATAATAATAATAATAATAATAATTTAAAAAAAATAAAAAAAATAACTTTAATATTTAGTAAAATAATAGTCATGAAAATAGATAAAAATTACTAGGATTATATACAATAATAGTGTATAAAATTAATAATTGAGTCGTATTGTGCATTGTTTTAAGAAACTATTTCAACTGTGTGAAATATTTCCCCAAAATTAAACAAGTCTTTTCTATCTCAAAATAGAGGATACATGAATCAACAAATTATAGTGAAAAAATATAATAACCATTAATTAAAATAAATACAACTAAAAGTAAAGGGGGAACGAGAGAATGGAACCAAGGCAGAAAGTTATTAGTTTTTCTCTGTACCTTTTCAATTGACAAAGGAGAGTATATATAGAGTAAAAAGGTTGAAGGCATAATGAAGCCACTTGTCCAAACTTTCTCATGCAAAATAACACATATTAAATGTGGTGTCAAGATAGGAAAAAACTAATTTAGAAATTGATTTAAATTCATTTGAAATACATATTATTACTTACACAAATGGTTTGGTTTGATGTTTGAAAAATCTGAACCAACCTGGTCATGTACACCTACTTAAAATAATCTGCTTTAATTATATTTATTGTATATAGCTTTTCTTGTAAACTTATAAGGAAATGATTTCCTTCGTCGTTCTAAGTACGGAAAAGGCCTAAACTATCCGAAATAGCTCACATTTACCCTTAAACTATATTCCGGCTCAAAATTACCCTTCCCGTCATACTATTAGGTCAAACATACCCTTCTAATTAACAGAAGTGTGTTAAGTGTCATGTGGACGCCACATAGATGCCACGTAAGCGCCACAATTTCATTCATTTCCACGTAAGGGTATTTTTGAGTCTTTTCCGTTCTAAATATATAGAAAATCAAGTTTTTCCCTAACCTGTTTATACTCGTAAGTTTTAGAATGATTTGCTTCATTCTAAAAAAATAAAAACATTTTTTGACCTTTAAAAAATAATTCCTACATGTATATGGCAACATCAATTATTGTTGTTGTGTACTTCTCATCTCCTAAAACCCATGTGTCTTGGCTAATTTTAATATTAGCTTGATTAAAAATCAAATTGAAATTTTTTGTAGTTAGAAGCTAGGGTTTCTATATTGTTTTCTTTGTGCTTTTTTTGTTGTAAATTTAATAGGTGAGAGTAGTTCTTAAAAAAAAAAAAGTAGTCAAGAATTGGGATAATGATTTTTTTATCTCAAGATTCTCCACCTACAAGGCTACAACATTAATTTTCACTACATGCAAAATCATCTCTCTATCTAAATCGAAACAAATTTGTATTGGAGTTGAACAAATTCAAAAAATAAGGAAAAACAAATTGTTTTCGACCCGGTAAACCATCACAAATCGAGTCATGATTCTTACAAGAGGAAGTACATAGAAAGTGAAGTTTCACAAAATTTTGAATGTATATGAAATGTATATTGCAATTATGTATATACAATTGAAAATATGTATACAAAGCTGGTTATACATATATTTCAATGAAGACAATATCATCTTTGACGTACACAACAATAAGTTATAATTATATAAATCGCTTAAATAAATAAACACAGTAGACTTTATGTATAATAAAGTTACCTTATGACAATAAATGAATCAAATTATAAAAGTTATACATCAATTATATGTACAATCTACTTCACGTATACACAAAATTGTGTGATAAATACGCAACTCTTCCTATTTTAAAGGAGTAAAACGTTATATGGTTAAACATTAATAAACAAATTATAGCCGTCTAAAAATGACTTTATCAATTTCTTCCCAAAAATTCAAATAGTGAGGCAATATAGATGCTTCAAAACTCCAATTTTAATTCGAAGCCATTAGTCAACACTTTGAACTGCAACATTTTCGTGAAAACTTTTATTCAATTATAATTATCTCTTGTCAATATTATTTTTTCTTTTAAAAAAAGAAGAAGAAATAATCGACTTTTGTTATATGTTTTTTTTAAAAATATAGTATAGTTGAAAATAAATGCCGACATCTCACGATTGATTAGTCATCTTCCTCCATATTCTACTGCCCATTATATATTTATTTATTAAAATCACATAAAAAGTAACCAAAAATCTAGCTCAATCTTTGGACGGAAAAAGTGTTATTTGTCTTTTTGTGTGAGTTGTACCCACCTTTTGTATTTTATATTTATTAATTGTGATTAATTAATATAATAAAAGATTTCTTGCATTATCTCCTTAATTAATTAACTTATTGACCAATTGTTCCTAAACCTCAACTGTTTCTTCCACTTAAAGAAATGTTTTGATCCCACAAGCTTGAATACATTATGGTTGATGGCGGATGGAAGCATGTTGAAAAGTAGATTATTTCATCAAAAGTAAATTAATTTAGTCCAACAACGTAACAAATCAGTGAAATTCCATGAGTGAGATCTTTGACGGTAGAATGTACGTAGACCTTATCGCTACCTCGCGGAGGTAGATAGTCTGTTTCCGAAATAATCAAATTAAAGTAAAAATTAACATAAAATTCAAGACAGAATTAACTGACACGAGCTGAGTAAGAGTTGAAGAAAAAGTTATTAGATACTTACATAATAACTAAGTCATTCATATATATAATTAATTTCTACATAAAATAATACATAGATTCATTCACAACTAATACGTTTTAGGATAATAATTTCTGCATAAAATAATACATAAATTCGTTCATATATATAATTAATTTCTGCATAAAATAATACATAAATTCGTTCACAACTAATACGTTTTAGGATTATTATCCTTAAATAAATAAAAGTAATTAAGGGGACTATTGAACTGTGTGTGTACTGAAGGAGAGGAACATCTTCGTACCCTTCCAGGTGTTAAAACCAATAATAACAATAATTATATTCTACTTAGTACTAGTGATTAACAAAATATAAATATAATTAAAAGATATAACACAAAAGGATCCTACTACAGTAATATTTGTCGTTGAATATGTCATGCATGACATAATCACTTCATTTATAAAATAATATTATTTTACCCCATTACTAGGAAGCAATTAAGCAAGGATCCACATGGTGCTACATGTTGTAAATTATTAATATTATATTTTGAGGAATATACAGCAAGATGGGGAAACTATAATTAAAATAAAGTTTTTCTCAGATTTCATTTCCTTCTAATTTATTAACTCATTTGATTAATAATATCGTATTTTTTTTCATAGCTAGGAAACCTAGTATGATGGCCTGAAAATTAGAAGAATAATATGGAACTTAATAATAGTTGATGACTTAGCAAGTTAAAAAGTACTATATATCGCCATGTTATTATATTATGTGTTTTGAATCAAGTTCAATTAATTTTCACGAAAAGGCTTCACATGATAATAAAAGTATTATATATATATATATTATAAGTAAACATTTTATTTTCAAATAACATCATGTTGAATTGATAAAAAATTTAAAAATTATAAGTAGGAAAAATCAGTTTTTTTACTAAAACTTATAGAAGTAGAAAAAATCAGTTCTACTAATGATTTTTCATATCTCTAACACATCGCATCTCAACTCCACGCGAAAATCATCCTTCATGTTTTCGATTACGATGCAGTACGAGATATTTTATCTTTAAATTCTACCTTAAATCTAGCCATCTGACAAGTTACACAGTTATTTAGTTTAGTAAAAGCCTAATCAAACTGTCAATCTCTAGGCAGTTATAGGAAAAAAGAAAAGAAAAAGTGAAAATGTATATATTATAGAAAGCTTTACACTAGGAAAATAATCTATTCAAATGCGAAAAGTTACATAATTAAGGGTTAAATAAACTTAAAGGAAGTAAAAAAAATTAATAATGAATTAGTAAAAGAGTGGGTAAATGTTGGTGAGAATGGACAGTTAGTATGATTTAGTTAAGAATGTGTTTAAGACTAGAAACATAAGTTTTTCTCATCTCTAGTTAATAAAAAAATTGTCTCATAAAATATACTAATATATATATTTTTAACTATTTTACATCGAAGTAATTCATTGAAAAAATACATGGCAGAAAACAAATCTCAATAAGATAAAGAAAGCTTCCTCATTTTTTCCTCCCAAAGCACTAATATATTTTTTCAATGGAAAAAACGTGATGTTTTAATAGTGATTTGATGTTGGTGTCAAGCTTATCAATTCATCACGTAATATCATTTATATATATTTCACGTAATATTTCACCTAACTTAATTAACATGTCAGTTTTTCACATAATGTATAATAGAAATCAATAGAAATATTTTGTAATAATTATTCATATTTAATTTTTCGTCAACGCTAAACTCGAAAGTATCAAATTAAAAGTGATATTTGAAAAAAGGTGTTTAATTGTACCAGATACCCCGACATTTACTTTTCTAGAATGACTCATAATGAAAAGTGATTAATTAATTAATTATATAGTTTATGGTTGTAACTGTGCAGCAACAGAAACCATTAGCATAAACCATTAGCTAGTAGCTAAGGAATCTACTAGCTAATTAAAGAAATTAACTTTTACTAGGAGGATTAGTTGTCATAAATCATAATTATTGGTAATTACTGTTTGGCTACTATTTCTGAAATCTCAAGCAAATTTATAAATTGTTTATACATAGTGGAGGGCTAAGAAATATTACTATCATAGCTTCTATAAATATAAAGGTAATATTCCTCAATAGTTTTAAAAGGCTGAATATTACTATATTTTTGGATCGATTATTATAAGTTTGAATATTGAATGAGGTAGTTTGTTCTTATATAGATTAAAATAAAAATTAACTGTTTTAATAATGACTGTAGTCTATAAATATTACTTCCTCCATTCTATTTTATGTGGTACCATTTGACTTGACACGATATTTAAGAAAAAAAAAGATTTTTTGAAACTTGTGGTCTAAAATAATTTTTAGATATTTGTGTGGTTAAAAATTATTTCATTAAGGGTAAAAGGGGTATTCTAAAGTTAAATTATTTCTAATTATGGTAAGGTGACATTCTTTTTGGAACAGACTAAAAAGGAAAGGGTGCCACATAAAATGAGACGGAGGGAGTATTATAAAATTATAAAATTAAAAAATACCCTGATCAATCAAACCTGAGTTAGTTTTGGATGATGTTCAAAGTTTTGCAAATATTACTATAAAGATTATTTGACTCCTTAGAAAAACAAACTTCTTAATGGAAAAAAAAAATAGAAAAAACAAATTTCATAAGTAACATTTCAAGTTTATTGTTTCCTTTCTACCAACCTAACAATCTCATTCTCCACCACCTTCGAACTCCCACTCCAACTTCTTGTCTATATGTAATATTTTGCTATATTATATATAAATATTGCATGACAAATTTTTTATTTACTTGCTAAACCACTACAAAATAATAAAAAATCACTTACTTTCAACAAGATATTTTCTAGAAAAAAACATTTTTCTATTTTATTTTTCTTTACTAACCAAACGCACAGTACACTTATTTTGAATACACAGAGGAGGAAAAAGAGTTCACATTTTGATAAAACAAAATCAGCCTTTCTATTGTTGATGACACACCTGAGCCATTTTTTCTACAGCATACAATTATCACATTCAAGATTTCGAGATTCAATCATTTCTAATTATAGCACTATTCCATATAATATAATTTTTTATCTTAATTTAAATGATATTTTTCAATATTTGAAATTCAAATAAATTTATTTTTTATAATAAATTTTTCATATATTTTTTTATATCTTTAATTATTAATTATTGTGTCTTATAATATATTTTATGTAATTTACAAATTGCATTTCAAAAAATTTGAATATTCCATACTCAAATTGCCGATTAAACTCAAATTATTTAACTCTCGAAAAATGAATAATACGTAAATTGGGACAAAGAGAGTAATATATTATAATAATCCCACCACCATTCTTCTCTATCTCTTTACCAATTTTCAACGCACCCCACAGTCTTTCCTTTCTTATAAGCTCTCCATTTCTGCACTTTTCTCTATTATCTTCTTCTTCAATTCTTTTTTCTTTTTATATATAATTAAATTAATCTAATGAAGATCCAGTGTGATGTGTGTAACAATAATGAAGCCTCTGTTTTTTGTGTTGCTGATGAAACTGCTCTTTGTGATTCTTGTGATCATCGTGTTCATCATGCTAATAAACTTGCTAGCAAACATCAACGTTTCTCTCTTATTCAGCCTTCACCTAAACAAATACCTGTTTGCGATATTTGTCAGGTAAAGTAGTTAGAGACGGATTCAGAATTTAAATTTTCAACTTTGAGTCATGAGTTTATTAATTTTTTTTGGGTACTTAATTTTACAGGAAAGAAGGGCTTTTTTGTTTTGTCAACAAGACAGAGCAATTCTATGCAGAGAGTGTGATGTTTCAATACACAAAGCTAATCAACATACACAGAAACATAATAGATTTCTATTAACTGGTGTCAAAATTTCAGCAAATTCTTCGCTTTATACTTCATCAGAATCAACATCAGCAACTTCATGTAGTGCAAATCAAGATTCGGTTACAAATCTCAATAAGTCTCAAATTTGCACAAAAAAGACTCTCCCTGTTTCTGGTTCTGTTCCTCAACAAGTGTCAGTGGCAGCTAATATTGGGGAAAATAGTTATACAAGTAGTATATCAGAGTACTTAGAGATGTTACCTGGATGGCATGTTGAAGAATTGCTGAATTCCTCTACAATTCCTACTAATGGTTTCTGTAAGGTTTGCATTTTGTGCTCATTTTCAATCTTATAACTAGTAAAATTATTGTCATGTGATCAACAGATCATTGATTCGAGCTGTGAAAATAGTCTTTTGTAGGCTATTGTACAATAGACCCTTGAGGTCCGGTCCTTTTCCACATAGCTGAAGCTTAGTGCATCAGACTGTCCTTTTTATCGGTTGGTTGTGAAATGCTATTATCTAATCTATTTTTTTTTCTTGTAGATTGATGATAATGATGTGTTTCCGATTTGGGATACTGAGATTGAGAGCACAATGAATTCATTCTCACCAGAAAATTTAGGTATTTGGGTGCCTCAAGCACCTCCACCTCCTACTCCTCAAAAGAATCAGAACCAAGTTTTCCCTCAGAATATAAACTTTGGTGGACAAATTGAATTCAAGAATATGAAGGAAGTTATAAGTAACAAGTCAAGTAGAAAGTGGAGAGATGACAATTCTTTTGCTGTTCCACAAATCAGCCCATCATCATCTTCTATTTCCTTCAAAAGATCAAGAACTCTTTGGTAGTTGGATCCAATCATCTTCTTTTTTTTTTTTAATTCCCTAGTTTGATTTTTTTTCTATTTCTGTGGGTATTTCTTTATTTTTTTTTGCCTTTTCTTGATTTAGTTTGAGCAACAAAAGAAAAAATGAAAAAAAAGAACACCCCATCTCCTCTTTTGTGCTCAATTAATACAACTTGGTTTTGTTGTGTTCTTGGAATTATTGTTCTGGTGCAAGGGCCTCTTTTGCTTTGTAAATATCTTTTTAGGCATAATACATAAATACACTCTCAAATTTAGCCTAAATTGTCAAGCAAACATTTCAATTTACAAAATGACCTTCTAGGACTTTCAAAATTGATGTGTTGCACAAGATACAATAAGCAAGGATGAATATTGGAATGTTTAGTTGCTAGTCGAGACCAAATTGAGGTGTTGAGATATGTATTCTCAAAGTTAGAAGGCTTACTTGTCAGCTGAGATTAAATTTAAGTGTTTGTTTTATGTATTATGTATTATGACAATTCCTATTATGTTTTGTTGAATCCCATAAAACTCAGAGGTTTATGAATCAATGTTGGACACAATCACATATCATGTCGTATTTCAACAAGAAAATGATCTCTTATGATCAGTTATAAGCTAAAAAATCTCGATTTCATGTGTTATATTTTATCGATCTCACTTGAAAAGATATTTATAATGGACTATAAAACCTATCTCCACTATTTCATAGGACATTGATGAAATTCAATGTATGAATCAAAGAAGTGATAGTTAAGAAAGGCACTTAATTAAAGAACTTTTAGTCATCCCTTTTCGTCTGGGAATAACACCAACAAGAGGGTGGAATTGCACTGCAAAGATGATTGTTATCAGATAAGAAGGCCAGACTGGCAAATTCTAATAGATATATTATTATATATAGCAGTCATGTAGGGACCTGATATCTTGAAATTCAGTAAAAAAAAAATTCGTAATTATAAGATAAAATTTGCAAGTCCAATACAACTTGCATGCCAACATTTTAAAGAGTTACTTGGTATTTGTTGTTGATAGAAAGTGACAGGTCTTTGTGGAATTAGTTGAGGTGCGCGAAAGCTGGCCCAAACGAGACTTTGTAGAATCAAGTAGTATCTAAATTCCAATCAAGAGTATTAAATTTGAACAAAATTTTACACACAAACAACAGTAACAATTGTAGAAAAGTGGATGACAAGATGGGGCCAAAAGTGACTTGTGATCAATCAATTTTCAAGAACTAAGAAATTTAGTGAATTAATGGACCTAAATGAATAGTAACAACTACCCTGAGGACTCCGACCAGACATTTGAAGTATGAAAAAAGTGGATCCCAAATCACAATTGACAAAATTAGGACATATAAAAAAGTAGTAGTGGTAGAGGCGCAGAGATAGGTAGGATTGACGAAAAATTACATTATTTATACAATGTTAAAATTATTTTCTACGTAGATATATAGTACATATTACTTTTTTATATTTTGATATCTTTAATAAAAATTTTGACTCCGCACCTTATAATACACTAAAAGTTAGAAATAGAGAACAGATGGGGACCAAAAGCCAGCAAAAGTGCATCAAATGTTCAGCCAACATGGCCAAAACTTTATGGGGTAAACAAGAACATCTAAGGCTAGTTAGGCCACTAGTAAAGCCAGCTCTATCAACCAGGGTTATGGTGTAGTGGAAAGTACTCCTTTATTCTTAACCAGAGATATCGGTTCGAATCTCTTTAGGTATAGAGTAGCTTTTACCCCTAATGTGGGACTTTCAACTGTGAATTTGGATTTAGTCGGACTAAAAAAAAAAAAAAAAAAAAACTCTGAATGAAATACTAGTTGTTAGGACCATTTCAACTTGCATATTTCATTCTCAATTATATTATCATTGCCATGTCCTTATCCTTCTTGTTTGTCGAATATGGCAATCACTCTCACGTTATTAATAACCAGGATCCCCATCCACCCACCCAAAAAAATTTAAAAAGTTGTGGGGGCAAAGGCCAAAAAATTCTCCATAACATCCAAAATTGCTCAAGTCTATCTTTCGCTATACTTTCAATCCCTATATCCTTTAGTAGTTAGTCATTAGTCAGGTTTTTTTTTTCTATTTGACTCGATTTATGATTTGGCTCAATTTTGTACCGCCTATTATTAATATATATAATCTTTTTATTATTATTATTATTATTATTCATTGTACGAATAAGTTGTGTTCTAATAGAAGTGCTCCTATATATTTGACTTGTCACTTATTTCAACTAGGAGTTAATTTCCCTCTCATATATATACCTACACATTGAGGACCACAATTCTTTCTATTTATTTATTTATCTATCCGCCGATGTTGAAAGTCCATATTTAGAAACACAATTCTAAGCATATTTATTTTGTAAGTATGGTGAAACCACAGAAGGACGACCGTTTAGAGTCTATTTTAAAGATAAAATAGGTTTTCCTTTATTGATTGCAATAGGAATTGGAGTTTGCCAACTTCCACCTGAATATACTATTTTATTCATCCCTTTTTTCATTATATTTTTCCAGGTGGTGTTTTATTACTTAGATATATAACGATGGAAATCGATCGACAACATATACTATTTAGCCAAAATGATAAGAAGTGTTTATTCGATTGAAGGACAAGTATAGAAGTTTATTATCTTAGTTTGCACATTTTCTTTGTATTTTTGCATTTTTGATAGTTATGTTGATTATAATTTTGGTGTTTTATAACATGTCACGTAGGGAGTACTAATTTAGCAAGGTTAATCTTGATTAATCTCTTCAATGTTTCTAATAACTTGCTACTAAGGTTGTGTTCGATAAAGGGGACATTTTTAAGAAAATAATTTTTCATGTTTGATTGATCAAAAATTATAAAAAATATTTTTAAAAAAAATAATAAATTACTTAACAATTTTTGCTAGATCCCATCAAATAAAATTTCAGAAGGATACAACTTACAAGGATGGAATTAACGTCAATTTTTTATTTTCGAAATTGCCAAGGCGAAAGTTATTCCTAATTATACAATAACTTCAAATTATCCATCAATCAAAATATGCACCAATTAAAACAGCATAGAGGGTGGGCTCTAAAGCCAACTTAGAATTTATGGGTGGCTCTAAAGCCAACTTAGAATTTATTGGCCTATACATAGACATATTAACAACGAAAGATGAGTCAAAATTATTTAATTTTACTGAGTTTTAAATTTTAAAATGGCTATTTCAAGTGTTAATCACTAAGTTTTGAACTTATTATTCATACATATTTAATGAATTTATTAACATAAAATATATTATTTGAGCAAATGTTATTGAATTCATTCGAACCATAGTTGAGCTTCTAACTCCATCCCTATTAAACAATTATATACATTACTTTATATGGGGTGATTTTTCCGTCTAAATAATATTGACGCCCAAAATCCCATTTTAATGTAAGACCCAAACCCAAAGCTCTAGTAGCAAATCTTTCAATGTTAGTCAACTATTAGGTTGA
Organism: Solanum raphanifolium; assembly: GCA_036250405.1. Lineage (NCBI taxonomy): Eukaryota > Viridiplantae > Streptophyta > Magnoliopsida > Solanales > Solanaceae > Solanum > Solanum raphanifolium. Next base: position 692 of record JAJOOE010022207.1, on the reverse strand, counting down.
TTTACCCAGAATTTTATTTTTAAGTTATTATTTAAATTTTATGCCAATTTTCAAATTTTGTGAGAATATAATCATTAATTCAGATATTGTTCGACTTCTAATATTTATTTATATATTGCTTAATCTTACCGATAAAATATGAACTAATTAATTGTAATCTAGTACTTATAATAATTTTTCATTGTAATCTAGTACTTATAATAATTTTTCTCTTACATTAAGTTTTAATCAACTCAAAGATAATTTATTATTTACTATTAATCGTAGTGAACACTTTTTTTCTTTTAATATTAGTATATATCTCTATATATATTGCCTTTGTTTTTCTTACGAAGAAGTCTGCTCCTATATATTTGCTAGGTTAGTTCTTCCTTTTAATTTGTGTTTATTTATATTAGAACATTACATATGTTTAAATAAACTACAAATTATAAGCTATAGGTTCAATGTGTTTTAGTTCACGTCAAACTAATATCTTTTGAACTTTAAGAATTATTGGGACTTAAAATTGGCACTTGAGTAGGATTAGATTTTCTTGTAATTCGTATGTTAATTAAACTATTAATTTTATCTTAATAAATTTAATTTTGGTTAATTTTTTAAATTATTAAATATTAAAAAACTAGTAAATGACAATTTTGTGTATAGTTAATGAAGGGTAAAAGGCTCAAACAACATTTTCAAGGACTTTT
>JAJOOE010022206.1:0-19069 GCA_036250405.1 Solanum raphanifolium | reverse complement strand
CTTAAATTGTTAATCATGCTGAAACTTAGTTGATTTATTTAAAATGGCAGAATAATTGCATTGCAGAAATTTGTTTGACAATGGGCAGAAAACAAGCATAGCAGCTTTATCTTATTTTATTTTTAGACATGATGGAGATTATTTAGTTATTTAACATGCTGAAAATAATTTACTGATTAGTCACCATCAATGTTATCAATTAAATCATATGGGCATGATTTCTAAGCGTGAACATAACATCAATATCAACAACATTAGACATTGTTTCTACCAAATTGTTATTAACCTTATAGGCATGAATTCTAAATTTGAGCAGAATATTCCAATACAAAACACATTATGACGATCTTCCTATATTTATCCAATTATTATGTAAAATATAAAAAGTTGGGTTGGGTAAATGAAACACGGAAGCATATATACATTATTTATTATTAATAATTAAGAAGGCGATCATATAAATCAAACAAACGAGTTATAATGGGCAGTTAAAGCATTTGACCACATGATAAATCTTACACTATAATTAGACAAGTTTAAATAGGTGATCATGCAATGATAATTTTATTTTTATTTTAGTTAAGATCTAAGTGAAACTATTAAAACGAACTGTCAATCAAATAATCCTATAGGCATGCTTGCTAACACAAATAAATTACTATAGAAAAAATAAACAAGTAGCATATAAATCCCCTCCCCCCTTAAACGATCCCCCAAGTTATATCATATATATAGAGATAGTGTTAGAGTTACAAAATTATTACAAAAATCGAAATAAACCAACACTTAATAAAATCCAAACATTAACAAATAAATTAGAAGAAAGGTTCCATCCAAGCATCCCTTCCCATGGCGACTCTTCAAACTCTCACACTTATTATATACCTGTTACACAAAGGAGATAGAACAGCGCCAACATATAATGCAACAAAATTTACCTAACGGGCAGCAAATGTGAATACAGATTAAAACACGAAGCAAACATTCACACTCAAACAAATAATAAACTCAACCAATATAAACATCCCCAAAAGAGGGAGAAAGAAACTGACCTGGACACTTCCTTTATTATTTCAAGCATACATAGTATGAACAAAGCAAAATAAGGATTAAACTACTGACAGGAACTAACCAGTTATGCAGAATTATTTATCAGCAATGAAGACCCAATTTGATTCGGTACTAGACCCGAACACAGCAAAACCGAATAAGAAAGCACTTAGAATGTTCATCGGAATCTTAATTCTTTTAAGAGTAGAGAGAATTTTTTTTTTATATTCAAGAGTAAGGTGTGAGCAATGTGTGTTCTACCGTGTGTCAAAGAGTGTTTTTTTTTTCGTCCCCAAGAATGGGAGAAGGATGCTATTTATATAGTGAAAAGAAGGAATACCATAATAAAAGGAAATAATTAATTATAAGTCATATAAATATCATTTTTGCTTATTCAAAAGGAGAATCAAATCAGCAAAATTATTCTTAGCTCAATCAAATATATCTTTACTATAAAAAAAATACAACAAGTAAGAATCAATTCAACTTTAATTAAGGCAACTATAATCAATTAACAAAATAGAGTAGTAAATAAAATAATAAGTAGAATTTACCTTATCAAGCCACAAAATCTACCCGGATTCACTTTGGTGTCAAATTAACCAATACCATATAAAATCAGGATGACAAGATTAGTCAAATGGCTCAAATCATGTTCGAATTTTGCCGAACTCATTCAATGGACAGCCACAAGGTGATAGCAATGAAAATACATATTACCTATTAACATCCGTTTCAATAGAAGACCCAAATCATTAGTTAAATGAATAGGAACACCAAGTTGCACACAAATCAAATTAGAGCATGGTCATGTCAATATTTCACTGGGGCTAATAAAATTGAACAAATACATGAGATTGAAAAATCACCAAAACAGTAGCATAAACAACAAACAAGAGATAATCATACATTTCATAATCAAAATTAAGAATTAAAAATAAAATCAAATCAAGAGACCATACCCAGACGGTTCTATTCAGATCCATCTTTCAACATATTGGAGCTTTATCTTTAACCGGAGCTCTTGGTGCCTTCGCCGATCGAAGATGCTGTTCACCGGAGTTTCTGTCTCGCCGGTCACTGCTGCTCGTTGCAGGAGGTTTCGCCGGTGTTCGCTGCTGCTGTCCGCTGAATTTTCACTGGCTGCTTGATGTTGGTTGTCGCTGCTGCTGGTCCTAGGTGTCTCCAACTCTCGCTACTGCTGCTCGTTTCAACGAGCTGCTGGCCGAAACTGTTGTTGTCGTCCGTCGTTGTTGGCCGAAGCAGCTGTTGCTGCTGGTTTCTGGCCGAGTTGTTGCTGCTGTGGTCGTTCCTCCTGATGGGAGGAGAGGCGAGGGGAGAGAGAGGGAGAAAGGAAAGGAAACTCTCGTTGGCGATGGCTGGTCTTGCCGGAGGAGCCACGTGAGAGGAGAGGGGCTGGCGGTTGCTGATTTTTTGGAGGAAGAGAATTAGAATTTTTTTTTAGGGGTTAGGTCTTTTTTGGATTAAAATAGGAAAGAATGGGTGAGAGATCTAGGCTGAGATTACAATAAAAGAAATCGACGGTCAGGATTAAAAATAGGGTCTTAAATCAGATTTTAAATTGGTTGTATTTGGAATGGCTAAAATTGTAATAACATTGGCTAGAATTGAAATGAAAGGATGGTTACTATTGAAATAAATTTGGAATTGATTAGGCTACAATTGAAAGGAATTAGAATAAAATAGGCTACAATTTAAACAATTTTGAAGAAATTTAAAGGAATGCTATCCAATTGAAAAACTACAAAATACTATAATTAAAATTACTTAAATTTAAAAAAAAAAACATTTGAATTATTTCGAGTTATACTAATAACTTTAAAATATTTTAATAATATCTACAATAATTTTTATAAAGTATGCATACTAAATATATAATTTTTTAGATAAAATCGAGTAAAATTTTAAATTCAACATATTTTTAAAAATATGTATTTAATCGAATATCATTTCCAAAATTGCTAAAGGTCGGTCAAAATTGGGTGTCAACAGTGTGTCTATCGATTTTGTGGTTGGTAACTGTACAAACTAAGTCGATCTATTTGCTTCTGTCTAAAAATACATATATAATTAGTAGTTATTCCACGTATGTAGAGCAACTATATAGAGATAATATCGTCTTACAAACTTAGACTGCAAAGATGCAAAATATTTCATGGATTCTATTACCTTTTTCATTCGTGTGAAAATTGAAATAAACTAAAAAAAAAATGAAAGCACAAATGAAAGAAATTAGCCAACTAAGATTTCGAATATATTATGATAAAGTACTGTTGTTGTGGGTATCAATGTTTTTTTAAAAAAAATGATTTACCGATCGAAGCGAATTGAGTATTAGATTTTTTTAAATAAAATCGAAAGTTTAATTTTATATAAAAATTTTTTACTGAGTACTGAATAATTTTTTTTTAAAAGTGAACTGAGTACTGAATAATTTTTTTTTATTTTAAAATAGTGTATAGACTTGTATATACATGTATAATAGTGCATAAAAGGTGATTATATACACTTTTATATTGTTATACATAATTAAACAACATATACACAAATCAATTGTAGATAATTTTTAAATAATGTACATGCACTTTATAAGTGTGTATACACAATTATAATATAGGACACCTTTCATTCATCACGAGTGTTGATGCCTAATTTTGATTTTAAGCAATACATATTAATTATCGAGTTTCTTCAATTTGAAATCTTTATTTTTGAAAAATCCAAAAATATTTAAAATCTATTCTCTAAATAATTTTGTTAGTTTTGATATATATATATATATATATATATATATATAGCATAAAATTGTGTTTAGCACAAATATGTATGTACTTCCTCTAAATTAGTTAACTTTATATTTATGTATAATTATTAATTAACTTAGGTCTTAATAAATATTTTATCTTGTTTAAATTAAGAACCTCAAATAATTAAACGATAATTACTTTTTCTTATTTCAGTTTCGATCGAATTTAGCTAATTGGTTCGATTTGGCAATATATAAATTCAATTGACTAAATTCCTAATACAATAGGCCACTCAATTAAGCTAAGTTTACAATCCTTTGGCCATATTCTAAATTCTTTATTCTAAAACTCTCTTTATCCTCATACATCTAGAGTCAATTAGGTCATTCTATAGATTATTATATTGTGTAAACATGTAAATTTTTTTACAAAACTTAAGTTTTACATCATTTTTAGTGCTTAAATATTTTTTTGAAATTTAAATTAAATATTTAATTTTTATGTTATTTTATTAAGTTTATTTTAAATGATTTGGAAAGCACAAAAAATGAATCACAATTTTAGGTGAGTTTTATTTTTTAATTGTTTTAAAACGAAATAAAAAATTATAATTTTTTATATGTTTTCTTTTAATTTAGGTTTAATAAATAAGCTAGTAATTATAATATTTTCTTTAGTTACATTTTTAGATTAGCTATTTATCTTATCTTATATTTTCATTAGTTCATAATTAGCTAATATTTTTATAATTTTTATATAAATTTAATAATAAAAAAAAAACTAACATAAACTACCTCTTACCCCACTACTACACCTACACCGTCCTATTTTCCTCCCACTACCCTAATAATTTACCCACCATCTACCCACAACACAATCATTACCTGTATTAACACAACAATAAACCAAAACTAAAAGAGTCAGCAACACACACCCACACTACCACAAACCCAGGAAACGACAAAAGATAAAAAAGGAAAAAAAACTCCTATACTACTATCACACAAAAACACACACACACACGAAAAAAAAAGGACGATCAACAAAACCCAAAAAAAACAACATTATACACGCAAAGCAACACCAACACACGGAAACAAAAATACAATACACACTCACACCAAAAAAATATTTGTGAGCATTTTAGTTGAACTTCGGTCAAGATTTTGCGGTTCTTATTTCTTCATTTGTGGTACTCAACTTCACCTTATCTCTTAATTCATTTATGGAAATTGATGTAACTATTTGATAAGTTTTCCTATAGTTTTGTTGTATTTTTATTTGATTGAAATGAAGATTCGGTTAAAGTGTTAAATCTCTATTTAATGAATGAAATCCTATATAATGTAAGATTTTTTTTTGTTATTGTTGTTTAATTTTGTCATGTCTAAGCCATTATTTTTATGACATTGTTATAGCTTAATGTTCATGTCAATTGCCTATTTTAATTTACATATTTTTAAATAAATGTTATTACCTAACCAACAAATAAATGAGTTATGTTGTTAAACTTGAATTTACTCCATTTTAGATTAGTTGAATCCATTGATATGATGATTAATTTAATTAAAAATATTATCAATTAATATAATAATGGAATGAAAGATTAGTTCTCTAAAATTCACAAAAATAAGAGTAAGTACTTTTAATACTAGGTGAGTTTTAGGCACATTAGAAATATTTATTTCAATTAAGAGACTTTTATTCACTGCCTTAACAATATCAGTTCTTGGCTTTTGTATTCACTTTCCACATTCATGAGTTATTTTAGGGCTTTTGTATTTAGCGAATGAGAATTACATTGTTTATAACATGCACCTAATTAACAGGCATAACATTTCAATTTTTAGTTAAATGAGCTAGATAAAAAATATTTGGACTTACAAGTATTTATATGTCGACTTTATGAAAAAAGAACCCATTTGATTGCTTCACTTGTGTCATTTCTTAGTCACATTAATTTGTTTTTATAAATTGCTGCCCTTTTTTTATTTTGTTCTAAAGATTTGCTTGAGTTTTGTTTTCTAGAACTTTCATCTTTTTTTCTTTGCAACAAAATATGAGTCTATAAATTCTAGTTATATGTAGTTTCTCCTTTAATTCACGCATGTTTGATTCTAATGTGAGAATTCCTACATAGATTATATTATATTTTAATAGTTAATAGTTTTCATGAATGAAATAGTTTATGTTGCCATGTAGAGTAGTTTGTATGATATACTCCATAAACTTTCACTTATGTTAAATTTGTAATGATAAACTTTATATTGTAAATTTGAAAGTACCTATATATATATATATATATGGAATTGTAATACCAGGGACAATTCATCCAATAAGCCTTATAAAGGTGGGCATTACAACATATGAAAGACAAATTTTGATACATATTTTACTTTTGACTCTAGTACAAACATCTCAATCTTAATCTTTATTTTATTTTCTCTCTTTGTATAGGTATAAAGGGTGAGAATTGAATCAAGATTGATTGCAAGCTATGTGTTACCACATTATTGATATTTTGGAAGGAATTTTTACTTATATGTCTTTGTTTAGTAGTAATATTTAGTTTATTTTTGGTTAGATTTTCTTATCATTGGACATATTTTGCTTTTATTTTACGAGTTTGTAATGAGATATTATTAGTTTAGCATAATTTTATTTGTTTTTATTATATGATCATGAGTGAATATTATGACAAATATATTTGTCATGAATTAAATTAATTCATCACAAGTTGATTAATTCAGTGACACAAAATGTATTGTCCTAGTACACCTTTTTATTGAATATGAATTATATTTTTATTTTGTGACAATTGTAATTGTCACTACTTATGATAATATTTAGTGACAATATATGTCGTCGGTAAAAGCAACACTTTTAGTGACAAAATGATATATTTAATCACAGAATTATTAACCTTTATGATAATAATAAATTGGTCCCTAATTTATACATTTGATGTCGTCACGAATTGAACTACATAATTAGTGATGATTTAATTTTGTCACTAACAATAATATTTTTAGTGACAAAACATATTATTAACTACAAAAATTTACACTTTTTACGACAAAATTTGTCACACAAGAGTTTTAGTGACGAAATATGATTTATAGATGATGAAATTATTTGTCTCTGATAATCAAATTTGTTGTAGTGTGGATGGTAAACGGTCACTATCTTCCCCACCACGAGTAGTCCACTTGGGTCACCAGTCCACTTTCAAATAAATCCCACTCTTAGTCATCTACCAGTATAGCATTTATAGTCTGAACTGTATCTCAATTCAAGTCACAATATGTTGGAACTACGTTTGACCCGGTTCCTATTTCAACAGGATGCGTAGGCGCCACACCGGCTCGGTTAGGTTCCCCATAAGTTATCCATTATTTCAAAAAGGAAATTGAGGCAATTTTTTTTTAGGTCTCCAAATATTTAACTAAGGAGACAGTTGCTATGAGATTGAATCCCAGAGGTTGTTCAAGCTGAAAAAGGGGAATATTTTTTATGGAATGCCCTCAAAAATTTCACCAAGATTGTACTCAGACTCCATATTTATGAGGCATCAATCCGAGTTGGTTTATAGCTTTGTATTAATTTTTGTACATAATGTTATATTCAATGTATATCTCAAATTTTTATTTGCCTTACATTCCATTGAAAAAATATATTTTGTTTGAAATTTTAAAGTTTGGGTGGTCTGCCATTCAATGTGACTCGTTGATTTTTTTATTTTTGGTAGTTGTTCATTCAAAAATTAGTTGTTGTTCAAAACATATGTTTTATGCCACATCTACACTGTAACATCCCAAAAAAATTTCGAACTAAGACTCGAACCGTTCTTCGTAGTGAGTGAGATTTTACCAAGGAATTAAAAATTTATAAAGTGTTAAGGTCACTAGATGTAGCACCTTGAGTTCCAAGAAGAACTAAAGAGAGTTCATTCAAGTCATTCCTAAGTTTTTCTTAAGTTTTGAGTCAACTTCGAATGACCATAACTTTTAGTACATGATGAGTTAGAAGACCCATAAGATATCAAATTAAAGCCCTTCGATTTCTCTTTCCAATGCCACCGAGTTTATAAAATTTTGAGCTCTGAGTATTAAGTTATCACTGATTTACTAACGACGCTCAAACCTGGCAGCAGTTTCGCGATGGCTCCGCGTTACGGAGCCAATACGGACCTCACTGCCTGCTGAAAAATTATTCCGACTCCCAGCTCATTTTATTTATTTCTTAAAGGGTATTTTAGTCCTAAAAACCCTTAGGAGGTCATCTAAATTATCCTAAACGTGTAGAAAAATTAGTTTTCATAAATCAAACCCTCTCATTCACTCCTAAAATTCTATGCTCAAGAATTTCAAGAAACACTAAGGCTAGGGTTCATCTTTGAAGATTTTCCTTCAAGTTGCTTCAAAAAGATGGTTGTTTTAGGTATGTAAGCTATCATAGTGTTGGGTTTATTCGCCCTCACACCAATCATGTTTAATTATATCCTTAAATTCGTTTTTGAGATGAACTAGTGAGTTCTTGAGTTTTAGGCATTATTGAAGGTCGTTAAGTTCTTGAGGTGTGAGTTTTGCAAACGAGTTGAGTTCCTTGATAGATTTTTATATGGGTTTACTTGAAATCATTCTAGGTTTGTGATTTTTTGTGAACTTGATCGATAAAACTACTTTGGGTGCGAGTTGAGTCGAGTTTGAGAGAGGAACAAAAGATCGGGCAAATAATTATGCCCAGGTCTGCGTCACGGAGGTGCTTAAGGTTTTCAGCATCCAGTCGGTCACCCCCTTTCTGTGTCACGGAGAGGATATGGAGTCCTCTGCCTCAAAAATATTTTAGCGATCAAAAATTTAATTCCATCTTTGCATCGCGCCAGTGTTCTTTAATTTAGATCTTCGCCCATTCTTGTGATCAACTATCTTAACCCTCCTAAATCATTGAGAGGTCCTACATTCCAAAGCATAACCCTTGAATCCATAATTCAAATTCAAGGTATAGCTAAAAGTTAAGTCTTGAGAGTTCTTTCGAACATTTTTAGAAAGTCCCTTTGAGTATTTTTGAGGAGTCTTCTACAACTTCTAACAACTTGTTTCAAGACTCGAGCAAGTGAGTATGAGAATGAGGAGAGTGTATTCATGAGTATACATTATCATCACGAGATCCTTCATATCATGAATCATAACTCTTGAATTCATAATTCAAGTTCAAGAGAGAGTTAAGAGTAGAGTTCAAGAAAGTCTTTGAGTCCAATTGTGAATCTTTTGAGATCAACTATCGATTTGAACTACATTTTGAGGAAGTAAGTATGAGAATGAGAAGATTAGTATACCTGAGTTCCATATTGTTATTTAGACCCTCGAGTCGAGTCTTCATGCCCATAAATTCTGCATGAACTTCATAATTTGAAATTATATTCCTAATCATGGGGCTATTATTGGTTACCCATGAAGTCCTTGAGTTGAGTTGTTCATGCCCATAATTTCTCATGAACCCTATGAGTCAAACATTCTTGAGATGAAGTAGTATCATGAAGTCCTTGAGTTGAGATTGTTCATGCCCATAATTTCGCATGAACCCTCTGAGTTGAGTATTATTGAAACGAGTATTACCATTGAAGTTCTTGAGTTTTGAGCTGTTGAGTCTCGAGTATTGAGTTCTATGTATGGTTATTGAAAACCTTGAATTGAGTCGTTCACGTCCATAATTTAGCATGAACCCCTATTTTAAGAAGTCTTTTTACAAATTGTTTTAAGACGTGTTTTAAAGACTTAAGCACTGAGTTGAGGAAGAGTAGAGTTGATGTCACACCCCGAGTCTACACCCTGGGTGAGACTGACACTCGAGAACTATTGCTGGCCCGAAGCGGACCCTTGGCCTGGCTTAACTCATAGCAGAAGACTTAAAACATTAATACAAGGATTCAAATGCACTTTAAAACAACTGTCTCAAATAAACATAGAACGTTTAAGGATAAACATTCAAAGTAGCCAAAGTGGGAACTCAAGTCTTTTAGCAAAACATCTTAAATACAAGACTAAAGAACTCATATCTAACTATCTATGAAGCCTCTAAATACTAAGAGGGATGTCACCACAAGACCCCCGATCATCCTAACAACTGAGTAACAAAGAAATAAAAAGGGAATCCTCCGAAAGCAAGGAGGCTCACCAAATAACTCTGAGTGCTCAACTGGATCAACGAGGCGCTGGATACTGATCCTGATTACCTGTATCTGAATCATAAAATGATGTAGGCCAAATGGCATCAGTACATTGAATGTATGAGCATGCGAGGAGAAAACTAAACATGACATAAGGTTGAAAGGAATCTGAAAATAACACTTACCTTAGCTCTACTCAAGTCATGGATAATCAACTCAAATGCAAAGTAAAACAACAATAAAGGTGCGGTTATACAAAGCATTTAAAAATAGTAGTGCCAACTCAATGTATTAAAGAAATATGATAACAAATCAGTTTACATATAAACTAATATAGTATTGTGGGAGTTTTTCTAACCGACAACCATCACTATGAGCTAAAGTGATGGTTCAGCGTCTCATCCATGCTGCCAAAACTGTCCTATACCTTGCCGTGATATAGAACGCCTCAACTAAGTGGATCTACTAGTTTATGCTAAAAAGCACTAAGGAATCATCTAAAAAGTATGACCCTTTCTTACCCACGATGGCTACATGGTTTATGGAGACTTGAGTTATTATGAACTCGTCCCCATATCGGTGCTCAATACTACTCCCAGAATATACTCAGCTCATATGTTTTAAAAACAAATACTATTTCTGTGGTTTGAGATAATTACTCAAAACTAGCTCAAAGGCTCTCTTGTAAATCAGTGTTTCCTTTCTTGTTTAAATGTGAAAACATTTCAACTCTTGGGAATACTTAGTTCCCGTATAATCTTTTGAAGAAATGAACTTTACTCTTGCTCTTTACTTAACTCAAAACTCAGCCTTAAAACAAAGTTAAAACATTTGTTGAACTTGTCCTGACTTGACTTTTAACTTTCCTTGAATTGAATTATGGATTCAAGGCTCATGATCTCATGTTTATGGATGATTTAATAATGTTTAGACATACCTTAGAGTGTAGAAATCAACTATAAAACTTAGGTACGTTGCTAGGGAACTTAAATGGAAAGAAGTGGGAAAAAGTAGAAGACATGGCGTCCCTGGCGCACTGAGTGGTGCGGGGCACCAGAGGGTAAATTTCAGTGACTGGCTTAGGGCGCTCTGGCTGGCGAGGTACCCCAAAGGCCAAACTTCAGAGCACTTTGTGGGGCGCTCTGAGTGGCGCGGCGCCCCACCCCTTTTCCCCAGATTTTGACGAATTGTCTTGGTCTTTTTTCAAATCTAAACCTTCTAAACTCAATTGGGTCTTTCCCCAAACACTTAAATTCGACTACATAGTCAAAATATGCAAGAATCTTCTCAAAACAACTCCTAATTTCATGAATATAAACCAAGAACTCTTCAACAACACCAACAATCAAGATTCAAACGAAACTTTCAACAATATTCATCAAGAACTCATAAAATCTTCTTTCAAGAACATAATTACGCTGAATCAAATCATGATTGGCGCGTGGGTGAACTAACCCAATTCTTTTTTATCTCACATACCTAGTAGAGATCACCCCTTGACGAAATCCACGATCTTAGCTTCAAGAACTTGACGATTCCTTGTCTCTTCTCCTCTTTTCTCCTCTGAAAACCCTAACTCTTTTTGATGAAATGTAAATTGAAAAAAATCAGTTTAGACCCCATCTTAATTACCAAAAATGAAATTTATTAATTGGGTATGGAAAAGACCAAAATACCCTTCTAAAATCCGGTTTTGGCTTTCCTTATTTAGACATCCCAACTTCAAATGGACATATCTCGCTCAGCTTGGAATTGAGAAAACTCGGCGGTGTTGGAAAGATAATTCAAAGATATTTCCTACGGTATCTGGTAGCACACCTAACTCATCCTGAGCTAGGATTTATGGTCATTTGAATTTGACCCAAAACTCAAGCTTAACATAACTTAACCAATTTTCCAGATTTTTCATTTTTTCCAAAAATGACTCTTTCTAATTCTAGCTCTTTCTATTTCTTTCAAATAGCGAGGTGTTACAGTTGAGTTTATTTTCTTTAAAATTATATAAGGGAAGTAAGTATTCCCAAGAGTAAATGTTTTTACATTTAAGAGGAGAGGAGATTGAGATTTCTAAAAGAGTTTTGAGCAGTTTGAGTACCATCTCTTTTAAGAGAAAGATTTTTGAGTAATAATCTCAAAACACAGAAATAATTATGTTTTTAAACATATGAGCTAGTTATATTTTGGGAGTAGTATTGAGCACCGATATTGGGGAGAGTTTAGACAACTCACATCCCCCATAAACCATGTAGCCAACTTGGGTAGAAAGGGTCATGCTTTTTAGATGATTCCTTAGTTCTTTTAAGCATAGGCTAGTGGATCCACTTAGTCGAGAGGTTCTATACCCCGGTAAAGTATAGGACAGTTCTGGCAGTGTGGGCGAGACGCTGTATCATCACATAGCTCATAGTGATGGTTGTCGGTTAGAGAATCTCCCACAGAGTTATATTATATTTTATTATATACAAATTGAGTTGTTACTGTATTCTTCAATAAATTGAGTTGCTATCTACTATTTTAAAAACATTCCATAAATTGCATCTTTTATTGTTGATTTATTCTTGAGTATCTTGAGTTGGATTGTGCTTCATTGAGTCTAGTACCTTATTGTTAAGTTGGGCCGCATTTCACTGAGTTGAGAACCCTATTACTGAGTTGAGTATCTTATCCTTGAGTACTTCTGAGTTGAGTAAGTTTGAGTAGTTTTAAGTGTCCTTGAGAATTCCTTGAGTTGAGTAAGTTTGAGAAGAGTTATATGTTTCTTTTGTACTAGTTCAAGCTTATGTTTATGCTTTAGATTTCCCCTTACTTGCTCGTACATTTCATGTATTGAGCCATTTGGCCTGCATCGCTTCATGATGCATATACATGTACTCAAGATTATCAACATGTGCTTCGTTGATACTATATGCAGTTCGAGTTAGCTATGGTGAGCCTCCTTGCTTCCGGAGGGTTCCACTTGTACTTTCAGTTATATCAGTTGTTAGGATGTCGTGGGTCTTCTCCCAACTTCCATCTTTATCAGTTAGATGCTTCATAGATAGAGAATAGAGTTTTAGAAGTTTGTTCATTTATTTTGTTAAATGCTTTAAAGGTTGCCTATTTTATGGCGAGTTGACTATATTATTTTTATTCAGTTTTTAAGCTTTGTATGCTTGAGTTGGTCTTCCACTTGTAGTCAACCAGGATGAGGGTTTGCTTGGGGACCAACAATGGTTCTCGAGTGCTAGCCACGTCCAGGGTGTAGGCTCGGGTCGTGACATGCACGAACTACGCAAACCTGATTCTGATTTCAATGAGATACGTCGGCAGCTCTTCTAGGGTTTGATATTATTTATTTTTTATTCTTTTTAAAAGATTATATTTTAAAATCATTCTTTTTGACTTGGTTGGTGCCAACACAGTTCGAGTGTGCATATGTAAAAATAATCGATTAATGGAGAGAATTTACTTCGTGGTAAACCACAGATTCTTTCGGTACCTCTTATTCATACTTTTGTTACACTTGAAAATATTCTCTTGCATGTATTCGAGATAAGAACAAAATTAGATTCATTGTTTCATCTGCATTTTTTGGTGAGCTTTTGATTAAATTCTATTGTATTGCTTTGTTGATCTAAAACTTGGCCTGAATGTTGTTGAGGCAGAATTTTGAGTAATGTTTGATTTGAAAAATTATTGTAGGCCTTCTTTGACCTGTTTGAGCCTTTCAAAGCCAACCAAATGACATAATCCTTAATATGTCCCCACTTTGAGCCTTAAGCCTTTTTCTTTGAACAACCATATTTTAGCCTATACCCTTTCTGAGTGCTTATACGCACTATCCTCTTTTGGCCTGACTTTCTTGAGCACACTGAAGACGTGCAAGTTACAAAAGAAGATTTGAAGTTCAAATTTGTAAAAGACAAAAGTTGCAAAGTCCCTGAAAATCAAGACAAAAATAACTTCAAAAGAAAGAAGAAAAAGTTTAAAATTCCCCACAAGTTCAATCAAGCAAAATTTCAACAAAAGAATAAGAACACTACAAACAAATAGGAGAAACATGAAAAGATTACGAGAAGGAGAAAATCTTGGACAAGCAAAGCTTCAAAAGAAGTCAAAAAGTGCAAAGACAAGGGACAACAAAGATAACCAAACACTAAAAGTGTAACAAACATTGAAAGAACAAATTCAGTGCAATACTCAAGAAAGAATTAAGTTACTTTTATCCCAAATAACTATCCTACCTGTCCCTAAACCTACATTACAAGTCAATAACAAACCCTACATGATTTCATTTCAAATGTTCTCACATTAGTGGAGATTTATATAAAAGTCAAGCCTATGGTATCACAATTGCATGCGTTGAACATTTTTCTGAGTGAGAGTGAATTTGACAAAATGTCCCTAAATCAAAATATATTAAATGTGTGAAAATTGAGATTTCTTTATGGTGAGGGAATTTGAAACATGATGTTAGGTCTAGTTCAAAACCTTTGTTTGAAGCAAGATGAACAAATCTTGTTGTTACTTAAGTACCTTTGAGGTACCATTTGAATCCATAGGAATTACAATGAAGTCAATCTCAGTTGAAAGATAAAGTTTTGTGAAAAGTTCTATGCAATACTATTGTTGGCGCTAGCCAAGCTAAAATATGTTTCATTGTTCATAAAATAAAAATGGGTTGACACCCACTTTTCAATACTTGACCAAAGTAACTTTGTGGACTATTTCATTATTAATATTGTATTTTTGGGTTGTCATACCCTTCAAAATAACATCATTTTAAATTTAGGTTGTCATACCTTTCAAAATGATATCTTTTAAAAATATTTTTTATTTCAATAAAATGATCCTTTTAAAATTGGGTAGTCATACCCTTCAAAATGACACATATTAAAGTTGACTTGTTATTTTCGATATATTTTTTTATAAAAAAAAATTGATTTATCATGCCATTCAAAATGATGCTCTTTTTAAATTGGTTTGTCATCCTGTTCAAAATGACATAGTTTTATTTGTTATTCCATTCAAATTGACATTTTTTTAATTTCAGGATGTTATTATGTTAAAAATATTGCATTAGTTAATCATGTTATTCATTGTTCATATGACACCATGTTTGTATAATTTATGTTGCATTTATGATACAGTTGCTACTAACAATTGTGTTGCAGATTATGTTAAGTTCAAATTGGATCGTCTGCCTTTCAATAGACACGTTGAGTCATCACATCCCTTCAAGTAAAATATAAGTTCAAGATTGGGTCGTCCACCTTTTTAAGAGACACGTAGGGTTAGCACCTCCCTCTAAGCGACATGTCAAGTTAGGTCGCTTGCCTTTAATGAGACGCATTGGGTTGTAACTTTATTCAAAGTGACATGTTGAGTTCAAGTTGGTTTGCCCGCCTTTAAAGAGACACATTGGGTTGTCACCTCCCTTCAAGTGATATGTTAAGTTCAAATTGGGGTGTCTCCCTTTCAAAAGACATGTCAGATTGTCACCTCCCTCTAAGTGATCACATGTTAAGTTTAAGATTGGATTGTCCGCCTTTAAAGAGACACGTTGGGTTGTCTTCTCTCTTCAAATGACATGTTAAGTTCAAATTGGCCGTCTGCCTTTCAACAGACATATCGGGTTGTCATCTCCCTTCTAGTGACATTGTTACAGTCAAGTTAGGTCGTCGGCCTTTCAAAGAGACATGTTGGGTTGTCACATCCCTTAAAGTGACATGTTATATTCAAATTGGGTTATCGGTATTCAAGAGACACATTAGGTTGTCACCTCGTTCAAAGTGACATATTACATTCAAATTGGGCCGTTTTCCTTTCAAGAGACGCGTTGGGTTGTCACCTAGTTCAAAATGATATGTTAAATTCAAATTGGGTCATCTTCCTTTCAAGAGACACGTTGGGTTGTCACCTCCCTTCAAGTGACATGTAACATTCCAATTGGGTTGTTGTCCTTTTAAAGAGATACGTTGGGCTGTCACCTCGTTCAAAGTGACATGTTATATTCAAAATGGGTCTTCTGCTTTTCAAATAGTCATGATGCGTTATCACATCCCTTCAAGTGACATATTAAGTTCAAGATTGGGTTGTCATCTCCCTTCAAGTGACATGTTAAATTCAATTTGGGTTGTCTCCCTTTCAAAAGACATGTTAGGTTGTCACCTTTCTTCAAGTGACTTATCAAGTTCAAATTGGATTAGCCCCCTTTCAAAGAGAGATGTTGGGCTGTCACCTTATTCAAAGTGACATAATACGTTCAAATTGGGTTGTACCCCTTTCAAAGAGACACGTTAGATTGTCACCTCATTCAAAGTGACATACTACATTCAAATTGGGTCGTCTGCCTTTCAAGAGACACATTGGGTTGTCGCCTCGTTCAAAGTGACATATTACATTCAAATAAGGTTGTCTGCCTTTCAAGAGACACAATAGGTTGTCACCTCGTTCAAAGTGATATGTTATATTAAAGTTGGGTCGTCTGCCTTTCAAGAGACAAGTTAAGTCGTCACATCGCTCAAAGTGACATGTTATTCACATAGTCTTCCTTTCAAGGAGGTACACAATGTTCATTGTACAGTTTTGAAAGTAACATCGAAGGCATGTGAATGCTTTTAGTTTATGATCAATCCTTGCCTTCTTTTTGTTATTTGTAGCCCTATTGACCGACGTAGAGTGTTGTTCAAAAGCACTACTAACATCTCATATTATTTTGTTCAAAGTTTATAAAATCAAATTTGGGTTCATCAACTTTGTTTGACCAGGATCTCTTTCGTCAATACTAATCAAACATAGGGGTAAGTTGTTGACACCAAATTTTGGTATGATATTTTTCAAAGTTAATACTTTTAATTGTTTTATTAACTAAATAGATCAAAATACATATATTGCAATTTTAATGCAATTTTTCGATAATTATTCTTATTTTTGAAATATATTAGGATATTTATCGGTTAATTTTGATTATATTATTTTTGTCACAATCAGTTGAACATTTTGTGAATATTGTGTCAGTTGGTTAAATCATTATTTTCAGTTAAATTACATTTTTAAATGTCATTCATTTTATTAGTTACATTTGTTAATACTCATTTTATTTGTTACTTTTAGGCAGTGTTTGTATATTATTTATATCGCTATTATTTGCTGGTCATTATTTATGGTTTTGCTATTATTTTGAACCACTGTTGCATACCGTTAATTTGATTATATTGTGTTGAAAGTTTATTCTAATGAAGCTTACATTATTTTAATATTGGTTAATTTTCTATCATCTTTACATTCTTTCATTTGTTAAATTATTTGTTGTTGCTATATTTGCTAATTGTGTTATGAGAATACTAAAATTGGCCAATGAAAAAAATCTCTCCGTCGATTTTCGAGATCTCCCCATTTTAAAAGATGAAAATTTAGTTTACGTTTATATATGTTTATATGCTAAAATTGATCGATGAAGAAATTATTGTCGATTTCCAAGGCATTCCATGTTATTAAGATATATTTTTATTTTTGAGTTATTATTTGATTTATTTATTTTTATTCATATTTATTTATTACTAACACTTTTACTAAGTGTGTTTATAGATACCTAGAGTTGCTTTACGAGGAAGCTACTCGAATGGAGTTCGAATGATAGTTTTTCATTATTGTGTATATTATTGACGTTAGGCAACCTTAGGCCATTTCTAATATTATTGTATTATTGTACTATTTGTCTATATCACATGTTTATTATACTTGTATATTATTTTTATCTCCTCCTCAATTTGAAAAAATGAATACAGTCGGGACCCAAAGTTGTGGATTTTGAAGGATGCCTAATACCTTTCCTTCGGAATAACTTGAACTCTTACCTAGAATCTATTGGTTTCATTGATATTTTTATTAATTAATTAATTGATTTCCTAATTTTTTCCTAAAATTAGGTGGCGAGTCCCTTAAAATTAAATTTGTTCCCTTTAAATTCTTTAATTCTTTTTAAAATTGATTATTATTTTTTGTGAGTCACTGCGACGTTGTGCCATTTTAAGGATGTCAACACATGTAAAAATGAAATATTTGGGAAATTCTTAGTTCCCTTATACTCTTTCTCAAACTTCTCTTTACGTCCTCAAAAATTCGGTCTAAAACACAAATGTTGGCTTTAAAAGTTTCTCAAAATTTATAACTCAAAATAGGGTTCCTGAAATATAGACATGAATGAATCAACAAAAGGATCTCAATAACAATATAGATAACTCAATACTCAGAATCCAATGATACTACCCTTCTAAAAAATACTCAATTCATAAGGTTCATGCTGAAATATAAACATGAATGAATCAACTCAAGAATCTCAATGAATAACATATAGCGATTCAATAATTAGAAATAGAATTTCAAAAAGAGCCAGGAACTCAAGAACTCAAAATTAACTCATCTCAAGAATTCTGAAATTAAGGTAGAACCCTAGATTACTCTTTTACTGATTTGAAAGTAGATGTAGGGCGTGAGGACAAACTAGTCCAACACTATGATAGCCTTATACCTGGAAGAATGAGGTTCTTGGCTAAATCGATGAATCTTCAAGAACTCTTGGAACCCTAGATTTTCTCCTCTTGAAACTTTGCTCTAATGACTTGAGGTATTAATGAATGTAAAAGATTCGATTAACACTTTCTAAGCCCTTAATTAGGTGTAAAACGCCGCGGCTTAGGTTTAGAATAGGGGTTAAAACAATATAGTTTAAGTACCAAATGTATAGGGAAAAGATCAAAATGACCCCAACTTAAAAAATGTCGAGGTGCCTTTAAAGGGAGGTTTCATGGACAGTTTAAGGTGATATACCGTGAGTTTACGGTATTTCTAATACATTTCACTTACAAGTTGTGTGTGTCTAGGGCCTTTTTATATTGGTTTTTATGTGTTTTATCATGTTTTGCAGGAAAGGTGTTCAGGCGCGGAAGTTTAGAGACAGCTGAAGGAAATGCAGAAAAGGCATTCACGGAGGTCATCTACGAACCGTAAGTCCATTCACGGTCCGTAGGTGATGACCGTAGATCAGCAGGAATGTGTTAAGGACAAATCAGGGAAATCTGACCAAGTGTGGAACCACGGT
>JAJOOE010022205.1:0-17292 GCA_036250405.1 Solanum raphanifolium | reverse complement strand
TATATATATATATATATATATATATATATATAATAGAGAACCCTAGGCCTGCCTATGTGGTGCCACCACAAACAAGGATTCCTTTTTAAATTTATTTATTTCCAAAACTAGTCTTCCCCTTTCATGAAACGTTGTGATGTTGTTGAAAAGTTGTGCTTTTATGAAGGGTTGCGACTTTAATGAAAAGTTGTGACTTTTATGAAAAGTTATGACTTTTATGAAGGGTTGCGACTTTAATGAAAAGTTGCGACTTTTATGAAAGGTTGTGACCTTTCTGAAGGGTTGTAACTTTTTCAAATAATTGTGACATTTCCGATAAAGCACAATAAACATTTGTTGACACTACCCTTTGTTGTCTATAAATAGAGAGATTTCCTCTCATTTTAAAACAACGAAACTTCAGAACTTCTTCTTCTTTTTCTTCTGCACAAATAAATATTTGTGTATTTTGCTCCTGATGAGTGACTTACTACACCATTGTATTTGTATCAATACACTGGTGAGTGTGTTTATGTTATTAATATAGCGCTTTAAGATTTCAGAGGAATGTTTTGCCTTAAGATAAAATGTTATTGACAATTTAGAGTATGTATCAAAAATTCGGATATTACTGAATAATCATATGTAAACTTAATAAAAGAGTTCAATCCCGTGTGAAACACGGGTAAATTTACCTAGTGTATACAAAAGAAGGGAAAAATTCGATGCAGAAAAATGGGAGAAAGTCTTTCTATTTATAACCAACAAATGGTAAAAGTCACAACTTTTTGGAAAAAATAACACCTAGTGCCCGGTTTTTGCCCAATACAAAAATAACACCTCATATTCTTTCATTTTCAATAATACTGAAGTACTTCTCAATGAATTTTTAGCTCAATAGATAGTAATAATGATGTAAACCAAACTTACATAGAAATTTCAAACATCCTAATTTAGAAGCAGCAATTAAAGAAAATTTGTTTCATTCATTTATAAATTTATGGACAAAATTCCATTGGGATGTTGAAACCATCAACTAGAGATATGTTTAAGAAATCTTTATTGTTGAATTGGTTTAAAACGTATTCAGCCAAAGTGTTTGGGGGTGTACCTTAATCTTGACATTCAAGTAGTCCATTGCAATCCCCCGTTTGACATTGACCCTTGCCTAATGTGTTGAAATTGCAATTGGTTCAGCCCCAAATACAAGCGTTTTTAGTTGTGTTTACCTCAATTTTCCATGTTCCACCGTACTCGAGTTGTTTGCGTCTGCTTGCGTTGAGAAGAGATGAGAAGTCATAACATAGAAAAATATGAAGAAGGATTTGAGGAAGCTCATCATATTTGCTTTGAGAATTATTTGTGACTATCAATGGACTAGATATTTTTTAAGAACGAATAGTCAATAGAGTTTACTCATTGGTCAATTAAAATGGTGCTTAACTTTGTAATAGAGAGGAGAGGAAGACTTTGACTTCATTACTGGGAATTTATAGTAGCCTAAAGACGCGTGCTAGGTAGAAAATAGACATAATACATGGTGTGATTAGTATATGTCACGTAGTTTGCGTGTGTCAATTTGTACACATTCAAAAATTTGGATGTTAGCTAAGACTAAGTTAAATTATACATTTTTATATTATGCCTAGAAAATACTTATAATAACTACACTCTCCGTCCACTTTTATTTGTCCACTATACTTAGATTGTCATCTTTTACTTGTCCAGATTAGAAAACTTAGCCAATACTTGTAATAACTATCGCCCTCCCTCGGGTCTTTATCTCTTACTAGCTAGTTACTCCCTCTGTGCACTTTTACTTATTCGATATTGGCATGGCATTATCTTTAAGAAATAATAGAGTTAGTAACTATTGAATTTGATCGAATCTTAGCTCCGCCATAAAGCTTAATTCTATTAACAATTTAACATATATATATATATCTTTTTTATTTCATAAAATCAACTGAAGATGAATGCAACAACTTGAACAAGACAACCTCTCACCAGCTCTCTCCTCTTTGTCACTCTCTTTTTATTCAATATATATAATATGTAGTTCTTAGTACTATATAGTTCTAATTTTGTAGCCTTCAAGGGCAAAAGACAACCTTGTAATTTGTTCCAGCAGGACATGTAAACAAACTTGTTGGATCATCTTGTGGATAACTATAAGCATCTGGGCATCTTTGTTTGAAAAATCTCGAAAAATCAGTAGGACCACATGACCCTTGCCCATTTGTACAACAAAATTCATTCGTCTTGAAAACTGTGCACGGATTGTTACACCCACCCGGTGTCCGTAATTCGTTTGGACATTGGTCGTTAATAGGTGCGTTGCATAAGAGATTACGACACCCACCGTTGATTGGGCTGAATTCCATAGGAATGTTGAATCCATCGACTAGAGAAATATCGACAAAATCCAAGTTATTGGGCTGATTTAGAGCAAATTCGGCTAAAGTGTTGGGTGGACTACCATACCCTTGACATTCTAACAGCCCATTACAATCTCCCGTCTCGCATTTGCCTCGGCCACTACCATCAAAGTTACAATTGGTTCGTCCCCAAATGCGAGCCTGGATTGTTCCTGGGTTCACATTAAGGTTCCAAGTTTGGCCCGAGTCGAGTCTTCTGCCTCCCCCAGGAGAGGCAGCGGCCCAGACCGGGTAGGTGCACCGATTGGTAATGTCAAAAGTGGCAGCATGAGTGACATATAAATAGTATTGACCAAAATAAAGGAAGACAAAAAGGGGGAAAAACTTGAGGAAATGCATTTTTTTTGTGTGTTAAACTTGAGAATGTGTTTATTTTGAGACACAATCTACGGGTTTAAATAGCTAATTTAATGGCCTAGTATGATGAACTTTCATAGATTCTAACTTCTAAGAAACTTTGAAATTTCAAACAACACAATTTTCTTGTGGAAATTTGTGTAATAGTCCTTGATTTATTCAAATTTTAATGTTGGTCCTTGTGTTATCTAGATAGGCTTAGATAGAAATTTCTTTTAGGTGGAAAATAGAATTTATCATGAAGACATAGACTCACTATGTGAAAGAGGTAAGAGAGTGTCATTTGCAATTGTAGGCACGTCTCTCCACCTGATATAAGACAGTCGAAGTATCCGACATTTTGCAGATCTCAATACTTGACTGACTTAGCTAGCTTCAATCAAGTTTTCAAAAGTTAATTAAAATGTGCAATGTCGTACCATGTGCTAGTGAATCTTCATAATTTTGACAAATTATTGATTATTAAACATGTATTATGCTAACTTTGTATTGTTGCTCCGATCCGCAATTAAAGATACTATAGGTCTAATGATAATAATCTAAATATAACATACTTTCTACGTAATGGTCTGAAAATACAATTTCTAATTAATTCAAAATTAAATATAATAAGGATCAGAATTAGAATTTACCAATAACTGAGGTATAAAATTCTGATTATCCCTATTTTTGTCCTTGTTATTGTGATTGCAAAGTACATCTCTTGTTTGTTTCGTATCATACACACGATTTGCGTGAATAACTTTTATTTGTACTTCTTTTGAAACATCTGTTTGTTTGCATGACTGACTTTTATTTGTGCTTCTATTGAATCATCTTGCTTCTTGACGTGTTTAATTAGTTATGTATTATTTTAAATTTGTATTGTTACTTTGTAATCTGAAGTAATATAAGTCTAGTGTTAATATAAACCTTATATATATATATATATATATATATATATATATAAAAGCAAAAATACAATTTTTATTGTGATTGCAAAGTCCATCTCTATCGTGCATTTCGTGCCAAATAGGCAATTGTTTTGCGTTGCTAATTTTTATTAGGCCTCCTAATTTCATTGACTTGGAAATTCTTCACTAAGCAAAGAATAAGAAATTTGAGTACTAAAATGTAAGAATTAGGGGAAAAATAGGAACATCTTCATATTTTTAGGGCCATTTAGTCAGGTAAAATGAAATCATTATTATATGAAATATATAATATAAAGTTGATGTTTTGTTTGGACATACAATATAGATTTTTAAGTTATATTATTTTTTGTTTGCTTATAAACGTAAAAAACTCTTAAATTGTGAAAACTATTGAAATTATCCAAATTATTTATACAATCTTACCAAATAAGCGAAACTTCATGAAAAAAATAAATATAATACACTATCACAAAGCTATTCTAAAAAAAAATACAACATTTATTGATGGAACTTTAGTCCAATAAAAAGATTAAATCGAACATGAGTTGTATTGTACTATTCTTTACTTTGAGCCATTTGTTAGTCAATACGATTAGTAAATATATCATTATGTTCACATTCCGTAAATATTTCGTCATGCATTTGCTATTCTCGCAAAAAGAATTACACAGATATAAAAGGCATAACACATAAATATGCCCTTTAACTTGGCTTCAAATCACATTTATGCCCTTCAACTTTGGGTGTGCACAAGTAGACACTTAAACTTGTATGAAGTTGAACAAATAGACACACATGTCCTACATGGCATCCTACATGTCAATTTTTATCCTACGTGGTGTCCTACATGCATTGTGCCATGTTGGACTCGTGTGTTTACTTGTTCTACTTTATACAAGCTTAAGTGTCTACTTGTGCATATCCAAAGTTGGAGGACATAAACGTAAAATAAGGCCAAGCTAAAGGGCACATTTATGTATTATATAAAATGGTGAGTATTTTTTATAAAAACATAAACTTGTGGGCAATTTCTATATTTAAATAGCGATAATGATGTAAACCAAACTTGCATAGAAATTTCAAACGTATTAAAAGAAGCAACAATTAAAGAAAAAAATATGTCATAGAAATTTCAAACGTCTTAAAGAAGCAACAATTAAAGAAGAAAATATGTTTCAACCATTTAATTTAGGCATAATACATAAATATGTTCTTAACTTGACCTCATTTTATATTTACACCCTTCAATTTTGGGTGTGCACAATCAAACATTTTAACTTGTATAAAGTTGAACAATTAGACACATGAGTCTTATGTGACATGATACACATAACACACCACGTAGGATGAAAATTGCCTTGTAGGATGCCACATAGGACGTGTGTGCACTTTAAGTGCAGGTATTGGAGGACATAAATATGAGTTGAAGTTGAGTTAAAAAACATATTTATGTAGTATGTGTTACGGACAAAAGACAACTCTATAGGTAGTTCCACTAGGACAAGTAAAGAGACTGCTTAAATCATCTGTAGGATAACTAAAAGAAGTTGAACATCTATCCTTAAAGAACCTCGAATAGTTGGTCGGACCACAATTTCCAGACGTGCAACAATATTCGTCCGTCTTGAAAACCGTACAAGGATTGTTGCATCCTCCAGGTGTCCTTAATTCATTTGGACATTGTCCTATGATGTCCGCGGTGCATCTGATCCTAGTAGAGCACTCATCCGCGGACACATGACTAAATTCCATTGGGACGTTGAAACCCTCAACAAGAGATATGCCGAAGAAATCATTATTGTTGTATTGATTTAAAGCGTATTCAGCCAAAGTGTTTGGGGGTGTACTACTAAAAGTTTGACATTCGAGTAGTCCATTGCAATCCCCCGTTTGACATTGATTGTGGCCTAATGAGTCAAAATTACAATTGGTTCGACCCCAAATACGACCCTTTTTAGTTGAGCTCGTGGTCATGTCTGGCTCGATTTTCCATGTATCACCATACTCGAGTTGTCGTCCCCCACCGGGGACAGCTGCTGCCCATACCGTGAAGGGACAATTATTTTGTATGTCGATTATTGCGTTTGCTTGTATTGAGATATGATCAGAAGTTATAATATAGAGGGATATAAAGTAGGATTTGATGAAGCTCATGTTTGCTTTAAGAATAAATGTGATAATAATAACAATGGATTTGTAATTAAGGCTAGCTAAGGGCAATTAGTCAATAGATCAGTTAAGTTATTGGTGACACAAAAAAGAGACAAGGGGGCGACTTTAATTTTGACTTTATTACAATGAAATTATAAATATATAGAAAATATTTTCTCTCTTCATTTTTACTTGTTTATTATTTGAAATATGAATTTTCATTTTTAACATATCAAGAATACTCTCCTTATATTGGTCATGGGATATTACTTCGTAGGACATCCGCTAGAAAAATATACTAATCACCGAAAAATTGTAAGTGTGTGAACGAGGTAAAAATTTGTAGAAATAGGGGGTAAAAGCAAGTGAATTAGATTCGATGAAACTTTTTTTTTGGCTAAGTCAAAAAAACAAGAACAAATGGGTCGAATATTTAGACCGGTTTTTACCCAATAACACCCCTTAACTTGGCATCAGCTGACAACTATGACCTTTAACTTTGGGTGTGCACAAGTAGACACTTAAACTTGTATAAAATTAAACAAATAGACACATTCGTCCTACATGGCACCCTACAAGGAAATTTTGTGTCTTACATGGCGTCCAACGTGTATTATGTCATGTAGGACACGTATGTCTACTTGTTCAATTTTACACAAGTTTAAGTGTCTACTTGTGCACACCCAAAGTTAAAGATCATAGTTATCCGTTAAAGCCAAGTTAAGGGTTATGTATTATGTCTTTTCAGTAATACTAAAGTTCTCATTGAATTTTATAGCTTAATATATAGGGATAATGATGTAAACCAAATTTACGTTGAAATTTCAAACGTACTAAGAAACAACAACTAAAGAAACGGAAAGAGTCATATTTGTCCATATACTTAATTACAGAAAAATGTTATATTTGTCTTTCGTTGTACTTTTTTTGATATTCTTTTTCCTAACATCCAACTTTAGACACATATTTACTTTTGAGATTGTTAAGTCTCATTTTTCCACTTTTATCATCCTACGTGGTGATGCCTATGTGGCACACCTACATGAATTTATATATATTCATTCCACTTAAAATTCCTTCTAAATTATATATGTGAAAATTTTATAAATGACATATATAAGATTAATATTTTCAAGTTATGACAGTATAATAAAATTTTCAAGTTGTAACAATAAAAAAATTCAGGTTGTAACATTTTATTAAAAAAAAAATGATTTTTAAAATAATAGTAATTTTTTTTTTAAAATCATAAAAGGAAAAAAACGGATATGCCATTAATTTGAATACATTAAGGATAATTAATAATGCCATAAATTTTGGGGATTCAAAGCAAAGTATTTGCTTTCCTTCTTTTACTCAATCAGTTAAAATTAATTTAAAAAAAAGAATATTTGTTTTCCTTGTTTAGCTCAAAGCAGTTAAAATTCGTTCAAACATATTTCTTTTCTTTTGTTAGAAGGTTTCTCTCTCTTCTCAATATTTTCTCTGTAAACTGTCACTCTCATCTAATTCATATTCGTTTTTATTCAATAATCTTTATTTTCTTGTAATGGACAACTTCTTATTAGTATTAATAAAGTATGGTGGTAGATGAGATCCTTCAAGTTAGTGTTCTTTGCGATTTTTTATTTGTATTGTAATACAAACCAAACGTTAAAAAAAAATTATGAACAATGATTCTGGAAAAAAAAATATTCAGATTTTGTTCATGTATAATAGCTTTAATTATGACGTTTTTGGTATGAATATTCACTTTTGAAATTGCATAAAATTTGTTTGAAATTGGTATAGATTTGGTTTGAACATTCTTTTTTTTTTTGTATGTTTCTGGTTAAAAAGTTGCATAAAATTTATTTGAATTTGATATATTGGTTATACCATGTTGGTACGATTTTAGAATTATATTTGAATGAATTTCGTATACTATTTGTCTAATAAATGAAAATTAATAGTTAGAAGTGGTATTATTTTGATATTATAGTGGCATGATTCTGCTATGAAAAAGTGACGACTTATGACATGAAATAGGTATAATTTTGGCATGAAATAGGTATGAAAAGTGTGCATAATAATTGTATAAAATTTGTATACTGATTTCAGATTTTTTGTTGTGTATAATAATTTGAGTTATGTCATTTTTTTTTAATGTATAATGTTATATTTGGTATGAACATTGAATTTGTTCATTATTTGTCTGACCCATTTTTTATTTTTTGGTATATTTCTGGTTTGAAAAATCGATAATTTTTTTTTGGAATTTGTATACTAATACTACCAGACATGTATGACAATCGATAATGTTTTTTGGTACAATTTCTGGTTTGATTGGATTGTTTTTTTTTTTTTTTTGCATTATATTGTAATGAATTTTGAGAATAATAATGTAATGAATTTGGTACACTGTTTATTAAAAAATGACAATTAATATTTCTAAGTTGGAATTATTTTGGTATTCTAGCGGCATGATTATCCTGGTATGAATAATTGATAACTTTTGACATGAAATTGGTAAGAAATGTGTGAATAAGAATTGTATGAAATTTGTATACTGATATAACATATGTGTTTTTACCTTTGTATTCTGTAATAACATATGAAATTGTTTAAAAATAACATATGTATTTTTACTTTTGTATGAATTTTGTATGCATAAAAATGGTATGAAATTTGTATACTGATATAACTTATGTATAAAAGTTATTTGTACTTTTGTATGATGTAATACTGACATAATAATTTATGATGAAACAAGAAAATATGTAATTCAAAAAGTGTCGGAGTATAAATTATTGTCGCCTGATTCAAAAAGAATTGTAGGGAGATCACAACTTGAACATTGTAAATGGTTTGCTGATATGAAATTCAAGAGGTCTAAGATTACGTGCAGTACATGTCGTCAGGAGAAACACAACATGAAGACATGTTCAAATTATCCTTCTGAAAAAAGACATAATTTATTTTTATTTTTATTTGGTTGTTTTATTGCGGCAAACTCATGTTTTGATTTATTTTGTCTTTTAAGTTAATGAATTATAATTTCAGAATATTTATTATGTGTGCTAGTTAATCATTTGTGTATTCAGTGTTTTTCGAATGTATACTCAAAAAATAGGTAATTTGGTATGTGATTGATATCGACTGAAAAAATTAAGTCAAATCTTAGTATGAAATTGGTATACATTTGGTATTCAACTAATGTCCCAGTGGTTAAAAAAAAACATATAATTGAGATTTCAACTGAAATAGACAACGTAAAACTATTTAATATTGTATCCAATTTAAATAAATTTAGTATCGAATTGATATCCCATTGGAAAATTGAAAAATCAACATGTAGTTGAGATTTCAACCAAATTAGACAACCTAAACAAGTTAATGTTGTATTCAATTGGTATCAATTTGGTATCCAACAGATATCCCACTTGAAAATGAAAAAAATAAATAAAATGTAACTGATATTTCAACCAAATTAGACAATCTAAAACAAGTTAATGTTGTATCAAATTTATATACACTTGGTATGCAACTTGAAATTTTAGAACAAAGACAAAAAATAAAAATGTATGAAATTGGTATCCAACGAGTATAAATCTGGGAAGAATAAATCTGAATGTAAAATAATGCATATTATATATTGTTGTCAGAAATTGTAGCAAAAGAAATATACATCACCCAAAAATCAAAACATATAATTAAAAGTCTAAAAAGCAATAATTAATACAAGTTCTATATTTTCCTCTATCTTCAATTTATATTCCGTATTCAAGTGTGATTTTTTAAAATCATATTTAGGCTAAAACTTAGGAACTCCTTATTAAAGATTCTATGATCTCATATTATCTATATATATATATATATATTAACAAATTTCAGAATTAAATATACTTATTTCACCCACAAAATAGTATTTTAAATATAAAAAAACACACCAAAAACTAGTTCAAAATTTCAGTAAACGATTTTTTCCTCAAAAAATCAAGTTTCAGATTAATTAAAATAAAAAACGAAATCAAATTTTCAAATATAGAATTCTTAATTCTAAAAAAATCAAATTAAAAATAAAAATAAAAAACAATATCAAAATTTAAAATTAAAAAAATCAAGAAAAGCAAAAAAGATAGATTAAAGTGAGAGAAAATTACATGTTACAATATACGGTGATAGATTTATTTATTTGTTTTAAAAAATAGAGGCCCCAATAGTCATTAATAAATAAAAAGTATTTGAATAGTAATCAATATTTACCTTGGGAATAATAAAATAATCAAAATAAAAATTAACTAATTAGGAGAATATCAAGGGAAAGATTTATCTTGTCAACTATAAATTACTATATTTATGGAAAAGATATTTTGAGAGTAACGTGAGGGTGGGGTGTGGGTTGACATGTGATAAGTTAAAAAATTCTTTAAAAGGTGTAATAGATAATTACAAATTGATCACTCTCATTAATATTATTTCTCTCATCTATTAATTATATAACATTATATAATATATATTAGTTAATTACATATAATTAATTAATTTATAAATTAAAACTAATATGTTAATACTTGTAATTGAAATGTTATAAGTAGTAATATAAAAAAAGTAGATCTAAAAGTTGTAATATTAACCCTTAAATAAATGTGTGGTGTGATTTTTCCTTTATATAAATATAATGTCTTGAAAAATGTAATAGAGAAATAACTATAATTAATGATAAGGGTAAATTAAGAACTTAGTGTAAAATTATTCATTGATTTCATATCGTGGACAAGTATTATTGGGACATCCCAAAATAGTATAGTAGACAACTATTGTTGGATGGAGGGAGCATAAGTTTACCATTATACTCTTATTTAGTGTTCTCTTAAGGTCAAATTTTAATAAATGAACATAAATTAATTTATTTTGATTAATTAAATGGGGCCAATGAACATGAATAATTTATAATCATTTAGTTTTCCTATATTAGTCAAATTTATATTTTCAAATCTAATAACTCACCAAGGTAAAATATGAAAAATAATATTATTTCTATAATGATTTTGTGAAATGACAAATATTAAAGAACATTTATTTTTAATAAAGACGACATATAAATAAAAACGGAGAGAGTAGAGTTTTCTCATTAGTCAATAAATGGTGTGAAAAGGACACAAGAAAGAGAGAGGGAGACTTTTGACTTTATGTACCATGAAATTATAAATGTCTAAAGATGCGTAATATATAGAAAACGTCAAGGAGATGTAAATGAAAAGTCTGAAACATCTTATCAAGTCATTAACAAAGATGCTTCCATTGGATAATGAAAATGAGATAATCAGTTGAAAATTTGGATCAATCTATCCATTTGATATTTTTACTGTTTAAAAGTCATTCTTTTTGTAAGGTGCATTCATAAAAAATAAAAAGGTACCATAAAGATTAGAAGTTAGTCAATACACCGCACGATAATTGCTAATCTATTACCAAACCAACTGACATTTTATAGGTTGGCTAGTGGATTAGTAAATTTAAAAATCAATATCCAATAGACCAAATCATTAAATAAAATTATCCGTCCGATCGATCCAATAAGCCACCCTACTAAAATGTAAGAATTAGGGCAAGAAAAATTGGAAGATCTTGACTGATCCTACTGTATAGCTTGGGTTTTACCCAATACAAGAATAACACCCCATATTCTTTCATTTTCAATAATACTGAAGTTCTCAATGAATTTTCGATAATGATGTAAGCCAAACTTACATGGTGGAAATTTCAAACGTTCTGAGAAACAACAATTAAAGAAAGGGAAAAGGGTCTGAAAAATATTCCAACAATTAAAAATGAGGAAATTTGGAATGCACTAACTTCCATTGGAGATGATAAAGCACCGGGAGTAGATGGATATAATGCTTATTTCTACAAGAAGACCTGGAATATCATCAAAGATGACATGCTGTTAGCTATCAAAGAGTTTTTCAATCTGGAAAACTCTACAGACCAGTTAATTGCACTGTGATCACATTGGTCCCAAAAAATTCCAGTCCTGTGAATATAAAAGAGTATAGACCCATAGCTTGTTGCACCATCATTTACAAAATCATTGCTAAAGTCCTAGCTTCTAGGATGCAGAAAGTTATGGCACATATTATTAGTGAAGCTCAATCAGGATGCATTCCAGGGAGAAAGATTGTTGATAACATTATCCTTGTAACTGAGCTGATTAAAGCATACTCTAGGCAACACATTTCTCCAAGATGTATGCTAAAAATTGATCTACAAAAGACTTATGATTCTGTGGAGTGGTCCTTTTTAGAACAGGTACTGGAGAACCTATGTTTTCCTCAGAAATTCATTAAATGGATCCTAGAATGTGTGCATACTGTGAATTATACAATCATGGTAAATGGAGAGACCACACCCCCCTTTAATGCTGCAAGAGGGCATAAACAATGAGACCTCATCTCTCCATGCTTATTTGCTATATCTATGGAATACCTTAGTAAATGCTTTGCTGAAGCTAGAGAATTTGAGGGGGTTCAAGTTTCATCCTAAGTGTGACAGATTGAATATAACTCATTTATGTTTTGCAGATGACCTGTTACTTTTTAGTAGAGAGGATAAAAAATCTGTAAAGATAATATACCAGTGTTTCCAAAAGTTTTCTCAAGCATCAGGACTGCAGGCAAACATGAATAAAAGCTCCATATATTTTGGTGGTGTCCCTGAGCAGGTAAAACTAAACATACTCCAACAGAGTGGATTTGGATGTGGTGAATTTCCTTTCAAGTATCTTGGTGTTCCTCTATCCACCAAAAAACTGACTATTATGCAGTGGTTACCACTAGTGAATAAAATTATTGCTAGAATCTCCTCCTGGACTGCTAAGAAACTCTCATATGCAAGAAGAATGCAATTGGTTCAATTTGTACTATTTGGTATTCAAGCCTACTGGTCTCAGCTCTTCATCATTCCTGCAAAAGTGCATAAGCTTATTGAATCATATTGTAGAAGTTTCACTACTATTAACAAGAGAGCATTGATAGCATGGGAAAAAATATGCCTACCTAAATCAATTGGAGGCATGAACTTCATTAACATCAGATTGTGGAACCAAGCTGCTATTGCCAAAACCTGTTGGGACCTTACTAACAAATCTGACAAGTTGTGGATTAGATGGATCCATTATTTTTATATAAATACTCAACAATTCCTCACTGCACCTATTCCAAAGCAGGCTTCATGGATGGTCAAGAAGATACTTAATGCTAGACTGACTTTAAAGCAAACACAGAAGCAAAATGATCAGGTAACCATTGGCAGCCTTTACCTGAGTCTACTTGGCAACAGACCTAGAGTGCCCTGGAGATGTCTGATATTTGCCAACTCTGCAAGACCAAAGGCCATTGTTACTATGTGTCTCCAATTACAAAACTAACTACCAACTAGTGATATGTTGGCTTCATGGGATAGATATAAATCAACAATGCAAGTTGTGTCAAAATGGACTTGAAACTAGAGATCACATGTTTGTCTGTTGTGAGTTTACAAGAGCTATTTGGAGGAAGTTGATGGCATGGATCAAATAGCCAGACTATACTTTAGATGCTTGGGATACACACTTGAAATGGATCATAGAGAAAGCCAGAGGCAACAATTTGACTGCCCAAATTTTCAAACTAATGTATGCAGAATGTAGTCATGCAGTGTGGATAGAAAGGAACCACAGAATTTTTGAAGACAAACGTAGAAATCTTGAACTCGTTGCAAAAGAGGTAGCTTATATGTGTTGTATGAGTGCTCCTAAGGCCAATAGTTCTAGGTTGCAACAAATTAGCTTTATGTGAAGTTGTATCTCCTTTGAGTTTTGTTTTTTCTGATTAACAAACTGTGATGTAGTTTGTTATGTTCTGTAAATACCAGTTGGTGATTAATAAATATACAGTTAATTACCAAAATAAAAAAAATGTTGTTACGATACCAAACTTTATCGAAGACTTTTTATCCCTACACTATTTAATAGTGTATTTTAAAGGTATATATGTGCCTACGTGGACACATTACTATTTATAATGATGTAATATTTATGATATTCACGTGGACACATATATACCTTTAAAATAAATTATTAGATAGTGCAGGGGGTAAAATGTCCTTTTCAAAATTCGATATTCTTATAGTAATTTCGATCAAAATTCGAATATATTTCAGATTTTTTTCCCTTGAAGAAAATATGTTTGACCCATTTAATTTAAGGACAAAATACCACTCTATAGCTAGTTCCACTATAGAGTGGTATTACTTCGTAGGACATCCGCTAGAAAAATATACTAGTCACCGAAAAATTGTAAGTGTGTGAACGAGGTAAAAATTTGTAGAAATAAGGGGTAAAAGCAAGTGAATTAGATTTGATGAAACTTTTTTTTTGGCTAAGTAAAAAAAACAAGAACAAATGGGTCGAATATTTAGACCGATTTTTACCCAATAACACCCCATACTTTCATTTTCAGTAATACTAAAGTTCTCATTGAATTTTATAGCTTAATATATAGGGATAATGATGTAAACCAAATTTACGTTGAAATTTCAAACGTACTAAGAAACAACAACTAAAGAAACGGAAAGAGTCATATTTGTCCATATACTTACAGAAAAATGTTATATTTGTCTTTCGTTATACTTTTTTTGATATATTTTTTCCTAACATCCAACTTTAAACAGATATTTACTTTTGAGATTGTTAAGTCTCATTTCCCCACTTGTATCATCCTACGTGGTGATGCCTATGTGGCACACCTACATGGATTTATATATATTCATTCCACTTAAAATTCCTCCTAATTTATATAAATACAATGTCTTGAAACATGTAATAGAGAAATAACTATAATTAATGATAAGGGTAAATTAGGAACTTAGTATAAATTATTCATTGATTTCATATCGTGGACAAGTATTATTGGAACATCCTAAAATAGTATTGTTGGATGGAGGGAGCATAATTTTACCATTATACTCTTATTTAGAGTTCAATGAAGTCAAGTTTTAATAAATGAACATAAATTAGTTTATTTTGATTAATTAAATGGCCCAATGAACATGAATAATCATTTAGTTTTCCTATATTAGTTAAATTTATATTTTCAAGTCTAATAACTCTCAAAGGTAAAATAGAAAAAATAATATTATTTATATATTGATTTTGTGAAATAACAAATATTAAAGAACATTTATTTTAAGTAAAGATGACATATAAATAGAAACGGAGAGAGTAGAGTTTACTCATTAGTCAATAAATGGTGTGAAAAGGACACAAGAAAGAGAGAGGGAGACTTTTGACTTTATGTACCATGAAATTATAAATATCTAAAGATGCGTAATATATAGAAAATATTACTTCATCCGTCTCATTTTATGTGAGGTAGTTTGACTCGATACAGAGTTTAAGAAATAAAGAAAGACTTTTAAAACTTGTGATCCAAAATAAATGATAGAAATTTGTGTGGCTGTAAATCATTTCATTAAGGGTAAAATAGACATTTTATAGTTGAATTGTTACTTAATATAGAAATGTGTCATTCTTTTTTAGACTGATTAAAAATGAAAGTAAGTCATATAAATTGAGACAGAGAGAGTAGTTACTTTGTTTATTTTTATTTGTCCATTATTTTAAATATATATATATATATTCACTTTACTTGTCATTTTAATATATCAAAAATACTCTCATTATATTGATCACGAGATATTACTTTGTAGGGCATCCGCTGAAAAAAAATATTGGTCTCTACTCTCTTGTTTGCAGGAAAATTAATAGTGAGTGTGTAAACGAGGTAAAAATTTGTGGAAATAGGGGTTAAAAGCAAGTGAGTTGGGTTCGATCAAACTCCTTTTTTTTGAGGGGCTAAGTCAAGAAAACAAGAATAAATGGGTTGAATATTTAACTAATTTGAGTACGTGTTCAAAATAAGAATAACATATTTACTTTTCTATAATTATCTATTTTGCTTTAAAGAATAGAGCAAACTCAAAAAAACGCTGAGGAGATGTACATGAAAAGTATGAAACAACTTATCGAGTCATTAACAAAGATGCTTTCATTGGACAATAAAAATAAGAGAATCAGTTGAAAATTTGGATCAATCTATCCATTTGATATTGTTACTGTTTAAAAGTCATCCTTTTTGTAAGGTGCATTCATAAAAAATAAAAAGGTACCATAGAGATTAGAAGCTAGTCAATAACCACACGATAATTGCTAATTATTACCAAATCAATCGATATTTTATAGATTGGCTAGGAATTAGTAAATTTAAAAATTGATATTCAATAGACTAAATCGTTAAGCAAAATTATCCATCTGATCCGTCCGATAAGCAACCCTACTAAAATGTAAGAATTAGGGCAATAAAAATAAAAATAGGAAGATCTTGAGTGATCCTACTGTACAGCTTGGTTTTTACGCAATACAAGAATAACACCCCATATTCTTTCATTTTCAATAATACTGAAGTTCTCATTGAATTTTATAGCTTAATAAATGGCGATAATGATGTAAGCCAAACTTACATGGTAGGAATTTCAAACGTTCTAAGAAACAACAATTAAAGGTTGGGAAAATGGTTTGAAAAATATTTCAACTTTGGTCGAAATTATTGTTACGAAACCAAATTTTATCGAGAATCTTTTACCCCCTACACTATTTAATAGTATATTTTAAAGGTATAAATGTGTTTATCCCCTATACTATTTAATAGTGTATTTTAAAGGTATACATGTGTCTATGTGGACACATAACTATTTGTAATGATGCAATATTTATGATGTCCACGTGAGCACATATATACCTTTAAAATACACTATTAGATAGTGCAGGGGTAAAAAGTCTTTTTCAAAGTTCAGTATTGTTATAACAATTTCGATCAAAATTCAGATATATTTCAGACATTTTTCCCTCAACGAAAATATGTTTGTTTGATCCATTTAATTTAAGGACAAAATACCACTCTATAGCTAGTTCCACTAGGACAAAAGAAGGCACTAGTTGAACTATCCAAAGCATAACTGTAAGAAGTTGAACATTTATCCTTAAAGAACCTCGAATACTTGGTCGGACCACAACTTCCAGACGTGCAACAATAATCGTTCGTCTTGAAAACAGTACAAGGATTGTTGCATCCTCCAGGAGTCCTTAATTCATTCGGACACTGTCCTATTATGTCCGCGGTGCATGTGATCCTGACAGAGCACTCATCAGCGGATGCTGGACTAAATTCCATAGGGATGTTGAAACCATCAACAAGAGATATGTCCAAGAAATCACTATTGTTGAATTGGTTCAACGCGTATTCAGCCAAAGTGACTGGGGGTGTACCATAACCTTGACATTCGAGTAGTCCATTACAATCCCCCGTTTGACATTGACCCTTGCCTAATGTGTTGAAATTGCAATTGGTTCGTCCCCAAATACGACCGTTTTTAGT
>JAJOOE010022204.1:0-16769 GCA_036250405.1 Solanum raphanifolium | reverse complement strand
CAATGCATGCAAAACACTATTCAAGAATTGCTTATTTACTATTCATACTTTGTTAATCGCTCATGGTTCCCACAACCCTAGTTGTGGAGTTTAGTTACCCATAATCATATGAACACAATTCATTGTTTTAGATGAAAGAATTATGAACTTACGTAATTGAGAATAACAAACCTGGAATTTCAACTTGAATCTCAAAACCAAAACCTTCAAAATCAACTTAGGAAATCAAGAATTGGTAGGTTTGCAAAAAATTAATCCTAAGTCACAAGTAGAACTAAAGTAATAAAATCTAACCCTAAAAAATGAGGTTTACATGCCCTATTTATAGAAAACAAGTCCTAAATTAAAAGGGAAACAAAATAAGGAAAGTTTGTTCAGGCACGCGTCTTCATTCCATGAGACTGACTCACGGACCGTCAATGGATCTACAGTCTGTGAGTCCCTTCCGTCAGCCAGGACTTAGAAAATATTTTAGCTTCCGAAAACCAGCTTCTCTGAAGCAAACGACGGAACACCAGTACAGACTGTACATCGATCTACGGTCCCTCGATCCCTCTCTATAGCTCCATACTTAGAATTCTCCAAAAATCAGGTACTGGAACCCTTGCAGTCACATTCTACAGTTCAACAGTATGGTCCATAGATTAATCTACGGACCGTCAATGGCCACCGTGGTTCCACACTTGGTCAGACTTCCCTGATTTTCCTTCCATGTCTTACCTGCTGATCTACGATCACTATCTACGGAGCGTCAATGGACCTACGGTCCGTAGATCCCCTTTTCTGTATTTCTTTCAGCTGTCTCTTTACTTCCGCGCCTAAACATCTTTCCTACAAAACATGATAAAAACACATAAAAACCAATACAAAAAGACCTTAGACACACACAACTCTTAAGTGAAATGTGTTAAAAATACAGTAAACTCACGGTATGTCATGGTGCGGGGCGGGGCGGGTTTAAGGTTGTGTGGGGAGGGTCGTTGCGGGTATATGTAATTTTATGTGGGTTCAAACTTAATTTTAACTTTTTACATGTTATAAGAGTGATATAGCATTATTTATTAAGATATTTCATTAAAGCTATTAAAATATTCAAGATTATAAATGAAAATGGTTCAATAAAAATTAATACAATTTCTTACATGTTTCCCAATTGACCTCTAAAAAATAAAATTTTAAGTCACTATCCTATTAAATTAATACAAGTTAATGAAAAAATGAATTTATTTTTAGTATCAAACATAACTAGAAAAAGAAAATATTAAAAAAATTATGTGGGGTGGGTTCATGTGGGGCGGGTTGAAAATGAAAAGAATTGTTATGCGGGTGGGGCGGGGCGGGGCAGATTATAAATTTTGCGGGTTAAGCTCAACCCGCACCGCCCCCACCCCACACCTCCCCATTGCCATCCCTATATAAAGCTATTATGAAAAGATCATGAATGGTGAAAGGTTTTCTCACACATGGTTTAAAGAGCTACTTTATGATGTTTCTATCTTGGTAGTTTCTAAATTGTACTTTACCTTAGATGTTTTGGTGGGATTTTACTTAGCACCGAGTGGGCTTTTGAGATGAAGGTTTCCGTTTAGCGTCCGTGGACCTTTAGTAGCAATTCCTAAGTTATAGAACTATGTGTCACCATAGGATATTGTCTCGTATAGACATTAGCTAGTGGATCCACCTTAGCTTAGGCTCATGATCCTTACCTTTGCAAGTAGGACTCTATCTTTTCGGTGTGGGAGCAGTAACCTGGATTCCATATTTTTACTCAAATGGTCTATGTAGGTTAATGGTAAATATCCCACAATAATGAACTAAGATTAGTTTTAAAGTATCTCACAAAGCATTTTAAATATGTAAAGCTTGCATAACATTGATCATGATTTATGACTTATGTTTCTAACCATTTTATCTTATGATTGCCATGACCCAGGGGTACCCCCTAGATGTACAAGGCATATAAGACCCTGAGAGGCCTCATAAAAGCCACTTAGCATATCATAAAATAAAGTAATAGAAAATGTGCGGGAATTAAAACTTTTCAAATACAATCAAAGTCTTTTATAAAAGCAAGCGGAAGTCTAACATGACATTGTCTCAAACCATCTAAACATAAGAAATAGAAATCTTGGGACGCAGCCCATACAATAGTCTCAAAATGTAAAGGAAAGACATAAAAGATATAGGGTGATCCAATCCTCGAATACAATGAGGACTCACCAAAGGTGCACTTCACAATCCTCTAGGAACCTAGCCACAAGTGTGTGAATTGGGAACGCCGGACCCTACATTTGATAAGAATATAGGCAAGAGTATGTGTTACTACAATCAAGTACTAAATATGATGGTTAGCATAAACAACATAAACATAAGCATTAGTCAACATAGGTCATAAGGTATAAGCATAATCAATACATATAAAGCATCATAATGAAAGAGGAATATTCCCTTAAGCAACCTAACTTAAGCTTAGCCAAGATATAGGTCATCCACCTCTAGTCAAGCTTACATCAGGGAAGGCATATCTAGCAACACTCCACACAAGTCAATTTCATAACATAATCTCATTAATCATACTTACTTTTAAATACACGGGGATTCACCTCAATGCCTAGTTCATAAAGGCTAATGGGTATTTGCCTCTTGCCTTACTTACTTTTAGATTGCGGGTACTCGACCCACAACCTCATCATATGATGCGGGTACTCGCCCCACATCATTTCATAAAGAGCATGGGTACTCGCCTCCATGTCCATTCATCATAGTAAGAACTTGGGGACTCACCTCTTATTCAAGTCTAAGGAGTATAGGGATCACCTCTTATCCTTTCATATGGAGGTCAAG
This sequence comes from Solanum raphanifolium, assembly GCA_036250405.1. NCBI lineage: Eukaryota > Viridiplantae > Streptophyta > Magnoliopsida > Solanales > Solanaceae > Solanum > Solanum raphanifolium. The sequence goes on along the minus strand of JAJOOE010022204.1, from coordinate 13,925 downwards.
GTAATCGCCTCTAGCCTCATCATTCATTAAAAATTTTAGTCTAGATTCATTTGAGGTGAGCCATCCATTCAACCTAGAATCATTCATGTGATTAAACCTTTCACATTCATTCAATCATGCTTATCAATTCATTATAGGAAGTATCTCTTCCACATCATAGCATTTACAATCAACAATACATAGTCTAGGTTTTACTCTCAAAGCACTACATCTCATGATCATCATCTATGCTTTACTCTCAAGCACTTAAACTTCATATTCATCATATATGCTTCAATCTAGAGCAATTCTATTCATAATTCATCAATCCTATAGGGATATATCTAACCCATAGAGTTTCCCTCAAATGGCATCAAACCCACTATATCAATTCAACCCTAAAATAATAGGATAGGCCCTGAACATGTAATTTCATCCTAATTACATGCAATTCTATCAATTCAATCATAAACAATCATAATCCACTCAATTGGATCAACATTCACTATAACCCATAACAATGGAAGAAGCCTAACTAGAATTGGGGAAATTCTTCATCAAATTATGAAATTCTAGGGGACTCCATGGGAGGAAGGATCCCATGGATGAAAAGTCATTATACCTTAGTCACAATGCCCACCAAAGCTTGAAGATTAGAAGACTTGATCTTGACCTAGCTTCAATCTCCTCGTTCTTCTTCTACCTTTTAGAGAGAAAATATTTGAGAGAGGATTTGGGTTTTCATTTGTGATTTGAGAGAATGACTTAATTGGGTGAATTTATGGGTCTAAAATGCTTATATAGGTGGTCTAGGTTTAGTCAAAATGACACCACTTAATTCTAATTAAAACTGACTAAAGGCATCCGCCACCACATTTGCTTTACCGGGGTGATAAGGAATACTCATGTCATAATCTTTCAATAATTCAAGCCACCTTATTTGGAAAAGATTTAGATCCTTTTGGGTAAACACATATTGCAAGCTCTTGTAATTGGTGAAAACATCAACATGGACCCCATACAAGTAATGCCTCCAAATCTTTAAGGCAAATACCACCCCCGCTAATTCAAGGTCATGGGTAGGATAGTTCTTCCCATGAACCTTTATTTGCCTTGAAGCATAGGCAATTACCTTACCATTTTTCATAAGCACACTTCCCAATCTAACTCTAAAGGCATCATAATATACCACAAAGCCATCCGTACCTTCTAGTAAGGTCAACACCGGAGTGGAAGTAAGTCTATCTTTCAACTCTTGGAAACTTTTCTCAGAAACTTTGGACCATAGGAACTTGGCCTTCTTTTGAGTCAAAGCCGTCAAAGGAGAAGCAATGGAGGAAAACCCCTCAACAAACCTTCTATAATAACCGGCCAAACCCAAGAAGCTTATAATATCTGTCAGTGATAGAGGTCTAGGCCAACTCTTGACTGCATCTGCCTTCTTTGGGTCTACCTCAATACCCTTACTCGAAATAATATGTCCAAGAAAAGCTACAAACCTTAACCAAAACTCACATTTACTAAACTTTGCATAGAGTTGTTGGTCCTTGAGAGTTTGCAATACAATCCTCAAATGATCAATATGTTCATTCTTACTTCTTGAATAGATCAAAATATCATCGATAAACACAATCACAAACATATCAAGGTATTGTATAAACACCCTATTCATCAAGTCCATAAACGCCGCTAGGGGATTATTCAACCCAAAAGACATAACCAAGAACTCATAATGACCATATCAGGTTCTATATGTCGTTTTCGGAATGTCTTCCTCCTTCACCCTCAATTGATGATAACCCGACCGGAGATCAATATTTGAGAAATAACTTGCCCCTTGGAGTTGATCAAATAAGTCATCTATTCTCGGAAGAGGATACTTGCTTTTTATGGTCACTTTGTTCAATTGGTGGTAATTAATACACATACGGAGTGATACATATTTCTTCTTAACAAACAACACCGGAGCACCCCATGGAGAGATATTCGGACGAATGAAACTCTTATCCAATAAGTCCTTTAACTGTTCCTTCAACTCCTTAAGTTCCATCGGAGCCATTCTATATGGAGGAATAGAGATGGGTTGGGTATTGGGGAGAACGTCAATCCCAAAGTCTATTTCCCTTTTGGGAGGAACATCGGGTTAATCATTGGGGAAAACTTCCAAAAACTCTTTTACAATAGGGACCGACTCAAGAGTAGGAGCTTCAGACTCCACATCCCTCACCCTCACTATATGATAGACACAACCCTTCGAAATAATTTTCCTTGCTTTTAGGTAAGAAACAAATTGACCTCTAGGCATAGAGTTTCCCCTCTCCTATTCAAGGATAGGCTCATTTGGAAACTAAATTTGATCACTCTAGTCCTACAATCAATGGAGGCATAACAAGAATGCAACCAATCTATACCTAAAATGACATCGAAGTCAATCATATCAAGTTCCACCAAATCTATTAGAGTGACTCTATAGGATAAGGAAACGGGACATCTCCTATAGACTCTTTTAGCCACCACTGAATCACCAACGAGGGTAGATATAGAAAAAGGTTCTATCAATACTTCAGGGAGCACATCAAACCTCATAACTATAAAAAGAGTCAGAAATGACAAGGTAGCACCCGGATAAAGTAAAGCATACACATCTATATGGAAGACTTTTAACATACCAGTCACAACGTCCGGGGAACTCTCTTGGTCACCTTTAGTTTGGAGAGAATAAAAACGGTTTTGCTTAGGAGCATTTCCACTTGAGCTCCTTGGACCGGATGAAGGTAGGGTTGAGCTCTACGACGAGTGTCTCCATTATTTTTAGCAACCAAAGGACAATCCCTTATTTTATGATCCATTTTATCACACCCGAAATAAGAATTAGAGCCCGCTAGAAATTTCCCTTCATGGTTTCTCCCATATTTAGCCCAAGTAGGCATCGGAGGCCTATTGCCTTCTCCTTGTGGTTTGGGTTAGACACCCTCTCATTTCTTGGCCTCGGAGGATCACTTGTAGAACCTTTCCCGGAGAACTTTTGCCGGAATCTAGAATGACCCCATCCACCAGACCTAGCATGAGAATAGTTTCCATCATCCACTTTAGCCCTTTTTACCTTCCTAGATCTCTCCTTGAGCTTTTCTTCCTCAATTTGTTAGGCATGCACCATAAGGTGAGATATGTCCATGTCATGAACAAGCATAGCGGTGTGGCACTCTTTGACAACCAAGTCGGATACTCCTGAAACAAACTTACTCATCTTGACCCTACGATCCGCCACAATGGAAGGACTATACTTGGATAGTTGAGTGAATCTCAAGGCGTATTCCCTTACACTCATATTTCCTTTCCTAAGGTTGATTAACTCAAGTACTTTGGCCTCTTTCATCTCTAGAGGGAAGAATCAATCAAGAAAAGCACTTTTGAAGCTTTCCCATTCTATGGGACCCGCTTCCACCGGCCTTGCCCCTTTCCACTGATTAAACCAAATTTGAGCAACCCTTTTGAGTTGGTAAGAGGCTAGTTCCTCCTTCTCTATTGAAGTCATACTCATGATAACAAGTACCTTATAGACTTCGTCGATAAACTCTTGAGGGTCTTCCTCAAGTTTGGAGCCATAAAATTTGGGCGGGTTCATTCTTGTGAAATCACTCACTCTTGCCGCCGTCTTACCCATACCTTGGTTCACGGGTGCTACCACCTCCCTGTTATCTTGTGCCGTCACGACTTGAGACAACTCTTGGAATGCCGACCTAAACTCCACATTCGTCACATTCTCATTCAATGGGTCAATTAGAGCTTGAGGAGGAACATCTTGCTCAACATTGCCTTCCTCCAACCTTTTAGCATTACCCCTTCTAATAGTCATTTCCTGAAAACTATCGGGCACAGATTAGGAGAAAGAATTATAGAGTTAAACTCCATGACACGACTTAGAGAAGTGAAGAAGTGAAGTTTTCTAAACATCTAGTACCCTCCTAATCATAAATGTGGCACGCTTTACATTTCTGAACAAGACTTTACTAGACGTGGTTTGAGACATCCTAGAAACATTCTAAACCTTATGCTCTGATTACCAAGTTTGTCACAACCTAGGGGTACCCCTTAGATGTAACAAGGTGTATAAGACCTCGAGAGGCCTCATACAAGACACCTAGCATATCATAACATAAAGAAATAGAAAAGGTTTGGGAATTAAAACTTTTCAAATACAATCAAAGTCTTTTATAAAAGCAAGAGGAAGTCTAACACGACATTGTCTCAAACCATCTAAACATAAGAAGTAGAAATCTTGGGATGCAGCCCATACAATAGTCTCAAAATGTAAAGGAAAGACATAAAAGAGATAGGGTGATCTAATCCTCGAATACAATAAGTACTCACCAAAGCTTCACTTTACAATCCTCTAGGAACCTAGCCACAAGTGTGTGAATAGGGAACGTTGGACCCTATATTTGATAAAAATGTAGGCAAAAATATGCGTTAGTACAATCAAGTACTAAATATGATGGCTAGCATAAACAACATAAACATAAGCATTAGTCAACCTAGGACATAAGGCATAAGCATAATCAATACATATAAAGCATCATAATGAAATAGGAATACTTCCTTAAGCAACCTCACTTAAGCTTAGCCAAGACATAGGTCATCCACCTCTAGTCAAGCTTACATCATGGAAGACATATCTAGCAACATTCCACACAAGTCAATTTCATAACATATTCTTATTAATCATACTTACTTTTAAAGACATGGGGATTCGCCTCAATGCCTAGTTCATAAAGGCTAATGGGTATTCGCCACTTGCCTTACTTTTAGATTGCGAGTACTCGCCTCCACAACCTCATCATATGATGCGGGTACTCTCATACACAACATTTCATAAGGAGCATGGGTACTCGCCTTCATGTCCATTCATCATAGTAAGAATGTGGGGACTCACCTCTTGTTAAAGTCTAAGGAGTAGAGGGATCGCATCTTATCCTTTCATATGGAGGTCAAGGTTAATCACCTCTAGCCTCATCATTCATTAAGCATTTTAGTCTAGATTTATTTTAGGTGAGCAATCCTTTCAACCTAGAATCATTCACGTGAGTAAACCTTTTACATTCATTCAATCATGCTTATCGATTCATTATAGGAAGTATCTCTTCCACATCATAGCATTTACAATCAATAATGCATAGTCTAGGCTTTACTCTGAAAGCACTACATCTCATGATCATCATCTATGCTTTAGTCTCAAGCACTTAACTTCATATTCATCATATATTCTGCAATCTAGAGCAATTTTATTCATAATTCATCAATCCTATAAAGATATATCTAACCCATAGAGTTTCCCTCATATGGCATCAATTCCACTATATCAATTCAACCCTAAAATCATAGGATAGGAATGGGTACATATAATTTCATCCTAAATACATGCAATTCTATCAATTCAATCATAAACAATCACAATCCACTCAATTGGATCAACATTTATCATAACCCACAACAATGGAAGAAACCCAAACTAGAATTGGGGAAATTCTTCATCAAATTGTGGAATTCTAGGGGACTCCATGGGAGGAAAGATCCCATGGATGAAAAGCCATCATACCTTAGTCACAATGCCCACCAAAGCTTGAAGATTGGAAGACGCTTCAATCTCCCTCTTCTTCTTCTTCTTCTACATTCTAGAGAGAGAATATTTGAGAGAGGATTTGGGTTTAATTTTGTGATTTGAGAGAATGACTTATTTGGGTGAATTTAGGGGTCTAAAATTGTCATAACCCAAACCGTCGTGATTGACACCCACACTAACTCTCTGGTAGGAGAACCGCTACTACAACCCAAACTAAGCAACTAAAACAAAACTAAGACATTTAAGTTACGGAAGCAAGTTAAATACTAAGGAAATAAATAGGGAGTTCCCATAAACTCCAACAAAAGTCTAACAAGAACTAACAATGCGGAAGAAATAACCTAGAACCTGAAAGTCAATGTACCAAAACATCTAACAATTAACCAAGTCTAAACAAGAAGGGATGCAACCCCAACTAATGTACTAATAACTAATAGAACATAGTCTAAGTCCGGAAATGGTGGACATAGACGAAGAGAACCCATGGCAGCCCGGAAGAATTGGCTCACCCTTGAATTCGAATGATCACTATTCTCCTAAGCGAGGTCTGTCAGTAGCTGCTTGAAGATGCTCTGTACTCAACAAAAATAAGAGTAAGTGCTGTATCAGTACACAACCAAAGTGTACTGGTAGGATCACGCGGCTATCCCACTAAGTGCAACATAAGTAAGTCAAGAAAACATTAGCATATATATCAACAAATATAAATATTATCAACATTTACGAACAAAGAACAACCTCACATTTTATATCAAATCATTGGTCCTCTCATGGAACCCAAACCCATACAGTTAGCATACCGAAACGTGGTATCCGATCCCATAATTATGCTGGAAAGTGGCAACCGATCCCATAGTTATGCCGGAATGTGGCAATCGATCAAAGTTAGTTATACCGAAACGTGGCAACCGATCCATTCAACACACCACAATCACAATCACAAATATATCATCTATGAACCTTAGATCAAACCCATGATCCCAATTAGGGTTGTTTCCATCATAGAATCTATAAAAAAAACCTTCCCCTATCAATATTCACTCATTCTATTACGTTCTAGGGATCGAAAATAGATTCAGGGAGTGAAAAGCTTACCTTTAGCCTTAATAATGGTGAAAAACGAGTAGGAGTTGCCTGCGGTTCGTTCCTTAGCTCTAAAAATCGAAAAGTGTCAAATAAGGTCGTTTAAGGGTTTATTAACAACCTAAGTCGCGTCGAGCCCGCCACAATGGCAGTCACCCCGCTGTAGCGGCCCTGCCAGAGCAGCAAAACCCATCGCCAAAGCGGGTTACGTGAGACGGTAAGCTAATTAAAGAATTCCAAAATCCCCATTTCACAACACACCTCTAACCCACGACGCTCAAGAAATACCTTTTATGCTAAGATCAATTTCAGGAGTTCTACTTGCCTGAATTCAATTCCGTAAAGTCGTACAGATTCCTTAACAAGTTATCTAACTACTCATGAGATCAAAATCATAAATGATTTACCAAATTTCCCTACACCTCAAAGACTCCAATTTCGTCTAAATCTGGACAAGGTTGGAAAAATCCAAATACTACGAAAAAGTTTTTTGGCCCCAAATTTTCCCTTGTTGGAATTTCTATAACGACGGGACCAGGTCGTTACAAAAATGCTTATATAGGCGGTCTAGGTTTTGTCAAAATGACTCCACTTAATAGAAATTAAAATCGAAAAAGACTCTTAAGCCCCTAAAATAATTTCCCATTACATGACCCACGAGACCATGAACTACGGACTGTGGATAGATCAATGGTCCGTCTTGGTCAATCGTGGATCATGGTCAGAGACTTTTGGCTAATCCACGACTGCCCATTCACGGACCGTGGACCCACCCACGGGGAATTATCCTTGCCGTTGTCACTATCCTAATAGTGTTCCAGGGTGTCCAATCCAAGGAGCCCATCTATGGGGCTGGTCCAACCACGAAGCGTGGTTGGCCCTTGTGGGTGACACCTGCAATTTCTCCAAAAGCAACAATTTGCCTCGTTTCGAATATGGGGTGTTACAATGATTTAATTTGGTCATTGCATATCATGTAAAGTTTTTTTTAGCATGAATTCATATCTTTTATGCATTGCTATCATACTTAGTGTATTCCATGTACTAATGCATACTTGTGTCTACATTGTCTCATAATGTAGGCTCTGAAACTCCTACCTCGCATACTCGTGGCTAGTTGATCTTCCTTGTTGATTTAGAGATTGGTGAGTCCTCATGCTCCAAGGATCAAGCCACTTTTACAGTTTTTCTTTATTTCAGTCTTCAGATGTTTTGTATGTGGTGTATGGGTTACGTCCCAACCACTTCCTTTTGGTGTAATAGATGACTTGTTGAGACTATGTTAGACTTCCTCTTTGTCAAACTCTTTGATGACAAGAGACTATTCTTTTGAAATCTTTATTTTTATTATCTTGTATTATATATGTTAAGTGGCTTGTGTAGAGTCTTTCGGGATTCTATACTCCATGTTACACCTAGGATATACTTTGGGTGACGACAAGACACACAAATAAATTTATTTTTGAATTTTTATATGTCAATATTTGTTTAAGTAATATTTGCAAACATTATTTTTCAACTATCGACTTACATTATTTTTTCAAATTTAATTTTTAATATATGTTTATGTTATATTTACATATAGTATATTAAAGAGAAAAGACATAAAGTCACCACTGAAATTGCCCGAATTTTTAAAAAGACACCTTAACTTTGCGGGCGTCCTATTATCCCATAAAAGCATTGAATATCTTTGTAAAAGGATCATTTTGACCCATTTTCTCACCTGATTTGTGAGCACACACAACACTCGTGGGAAGGTCTATTTTTGTGCTAATTAAACCAACTAAAAGGTGTCACATTTCAATTTTTTCTTTATTAATTACTTCCTCTGTCCAACAATACGTGTCCATTATTGACTTTGCACACTTCTTAAGAAACTATAAAGAGAAGGGTAATTTTACTATATCAACCTCTGAATATAATATAATAAATATAATGTCTTGAAAAATGTAATAGGGAAATGACTATAATTAATGATAAGGTAAATTATGAACTAAGTGTAAAATTATTCATTGATTTGGTAAAGTGAACAAGTATTGTTGGACATCTCAAAATAGTATAGTGGACAACTATTATTGGAGGTATGGAGTATTTACTTTATTTGAATTCATCATCTTCCCCAAAACAAGCTCAAAAGAGTCGTTGGAGTTCTCTTTGATGAAGTCATCATCTTCCCCAAAAGCTTTTCATTTTTAATTTTCAGTCGAAAAAATTAATTTGAAATTATTCAAGGTTTATTTTCTTCTTAATTTTATTTAGTTTTGAGAAAACAAGATATTTTGTGATAAGACTTAATTTCTTCTTAAAATGTGATTTTTTTTTATATAATGTAAAAAAAACCTTAACTTGTTAACCTTCAATTCCTTGTTTACTCAGTTATTCCTCCAAGAATTTTGACCAAGAATCATAAAAAATAAGGCAGATCATCTCCACTCTATTATCACTTGAACAAGAAATCGAAGAGACATGGAAAAGAAAAGAAAAGAAAAGAAATATATTCAATACCAGGTGATGCTCACACGCGTCTTACTAGAAGAGGAAATGACTTAAAATGGTCCTATTATAAAGATATTCATTACTTTTGTGGGGTAATAGAACGCCCGGAAAGTTAATGTATCTTTTTGAAAATTCGAAACAACTTCAGTGGTAACTTTATGTCGTTTCTCTATATTTAAATTAATTAATTCAATGCTTCAAACAAGATATATTTATGGAATAGAAATGCAAATAAACAATGAGCCTTTGACTTTATTAATGATTGATTGCACAATAAAATTTAAAAATTTAAAATTTATAAGGTTACAAAAATTGCTTTTCACTAATTTTACAAACTCAAATTAGAGAAATAAATTATCACATTCAATACATAAATTGCAAAATCAACATATTTTGAATCATTTTCTTCAATTCCTCCGTAATTAATATTAATAGGAACTGAATCATAATTTTCAAAATCAACAAATTTATACCTAGACTTGCTTGTGCTCAACTGACATTATTTCTTCAAGTTCTTCTTCTTCTTCTTTCGAATATTGTGCTCTTTCTTTATTTTTCTGCTCCAAACTAATTCAATCTTAGAGAAATATTAGAGTATTTCTGACATTGCTCTTCAATGAGTGTTGATTGTTTCTGATCTTTTGCCTCTCTAATGCAAAGATTGAGTTCTATCAACTGTTTAATGTACATGTTTGGAAAAGTTATTGTTAGATTAGAGAAGGACTAAAGAGGTCACTACTAAAAAACTATTAAAAAATAACGGACAACGTCGCACCAAAAAGCGACGCAGTTTGCCACACTTTCCGTCGCTTTTTAATAAAAATAATTATTTTTAAAATTATTTTACAAAAGCAACGGATGGCATCTCTTGGTCCGTTGCTATTTTTCGCGGATTTTTGTGCCATATATATATATATATATATAAATATATATTAATAATTAATTATTTAATATAGATAGAGACGACGTCCGTCGCTTTTTATTAAAACTAATTATATATAAATTAAAATTTAACCACGCCATCCGTTGCTTTTAATTAATTAGAATTTATTAACTATTTTTTATTAAAGCAACGGACGACATCTTTATGTCCGTCGCTTCTTGGTCAAAATATATGGTCAAATATTTTAGAAAAGTGACGTAGAATGTGTCTTAGTCTGTCGCTTTTTGGTCAAAATGTTGGTCAACTATTTAAAAGAAAAGCGACGGACAGGGAGATGTCGTCTGTCACTTTTCATTAAATATCTAAAATACACAGACGCGATTTTTCCTCATTTTCCTTCTCTTCCTTCTCTCTAAGCAGATGCGATTGACGCGAGCACCTCCTTGCCGAGCCCACTGTTGCTGCCCCCGTCTCTTTCTCCAATTTAATTTAAGGTTAGGGTGTTATCAATTTAGTTTTAATATTTTTCAATTTGAGTTATATTTGATTTTGTTAATTAGTTTATTGGATTTGTATTTTATTGAATGATTGATTGTGTTTGATAGTGAATGAATTAGGGTTTTTAGGATTTGGGTACTAGTTTGAATTTGAAAATCTTTAATTTGATTGTGAATTGGGATTTTTTTTAATTTGATGATTGCTAGTTAGTAAACTGTTAATTTGAAGTTAGAAGTTATTAATTGATGAAGTTTGAATGTTTGAATGTCATGAATATATGAGGGTTTTTTTTTAATTAGAACTTGAATATATATATATATATATATATATATATATATATAAAACTAATTGTTGGATTAGAAGTTTTATATAACTAATTTTATAGATTAGATATGAATTGAATTTAGAACTTGAATTTGAACTTGAAACTTGAATATAATTAATTCTTGGATTAGAAGTTTATATATAACTAATTTTAGAAATTGGATATGAACTTGAATTTAATTAGAACTTGAATATAACTAATTCTTGTATTAGAAATTTATATATAACTAAGTTTAGAAATTAGATATATATGAAGTTGAATTTAGAACTTGAACTTATAATTAGAAGTACTTGAATATAACTAATTTTAGAATTTTGATATGAACTTGAATTTAGAACTTGAACTTGAACTTGAAATTAGAACTTGAACTTGAACTTAGAACTTGAATTTGAACTTGAATATAACTAATTCTTAATGACCTTAATTAAGTAGAACTTAATAATTAAACTTAATTAGAACTTTGAACTTAATTTATAATAACTTGAACGTAATTAGAATTAATATTATTAATTATTTGAAATCTTAAACTTAATTAAAATTTATGAACTAATTAATAAGATATATAAGTAATAATAAATATATTTATTAAGTAATTATAAATATATATTAACAATATAAATTAGTTTAATGTAGTAAAATTATTATTAAATTTAATTTATAATATATAATAGAATATCTATATTTTTGTAGATGGATCATCGTTTGTGGAAGTATAATATGCATTATGAAACTGAGCTGGTTTGAAACCTGAGTTTATTGACGGTATAGAGATTTTATTGAACATACAATGACACTTGATATTTTCAAGAATAATGAATTAGTTAAGTGTCCTTGTAGTGCATGTAGGTGCTTAAATTTTTTTGAACTAGATATAGTCATGGTTCATTTGTACCGTAATGGATGTAAGCCTAGATATTTTGTATGGATTGATCATGGAGAAAGAGATGGGTTGAATGGTATGTTTTATAATTCGATGCCTGTTGATGAATATAATATGCTTGCACCACATGGCCAAATTAGGGTTGAACATGATTGGGTTGAACATGATAGGGTTCATGAAATGATCAATGATGTTTTTGGGGTTCAAGGTGGGATGGAACCCGGACAATATTTTGATGAAGCTCCTAATGAAGCAGCAAGGCGCTTCTATGATTAATTAGAAGAGTCTAGTCGTCCACTATGTGAAGGGAGTCCGCATTCTTCCTTGTGAGTTGCGGTTAGATTAATGAATATTAAATCATATTGAAATGTTTCTAATGCGGCTATGGACTCAATGGTTGATCTTTTGGGTGAACTAGTTAATCCGAAGTTTAACATACCTAAGAACTTCTATTAGGCAATGCGTTTGGTTTCCAAGTTAGGATAGACGTATGATAGAATTCATTGTTGTGTTAATGGCTGCATGTTGTTTTACAAGACTGATAGTGAATTAGAAAATTGTAAGTTTTGTGGACATGCTTATTATAAGAGGACTCCGGCTGAAAAGATGGTCCAGTTAAGGCAATGCATTATCTACCTCTTATTTCTAGTTTAAAGAGGTTGTATGCATCGATAAGGTTTGCCCCACATATGAGATGTCATCGTGAATATAGAAGGCCGTCGGGTGTCTTGTCTCATCCATCTGATGGTGAAGCATGGAAACATTTTGATAATGTATATCCTGATTTTGCTAGTGAAACAATAAATGTTAGACTGAGGTTGTGTGCAAATGTCTTCACACCATTCTCTAATGATGCTTCGCCTTATTCATGTTGGCCAGTATTTCTTACTCCATATAATCTTCCTTCTGAAATGTGCATGACCAGTCCCTACATCTTTCTAAGTTGTATTATTCCAGGTTTCCGTAATCCAAAAAGTTTGATTGATGTCTATCTACAACCATTGATAGATGAGCTCAAACAGTTGTGGTTTGAAGGTGTTTTGACTTATGACATATCAACTAAGCAGAATTTTGTGATGCGTGCTTCTTTAATGTGGACTATTAATGATTTTTCTGTATATGGGATGTTGTCTGGTTGGATGACAGTTGGAAAGCTAGCATGTCGGTATTGCATGAAAAATAGTAAGGCATTCACTTTAAAGCATGGCAGAAAAACTACATGGTTTGATTGTCATCGCCAGTTCTTGCCAATGGACCATGAGTTTAGAAAGATGAAATATGCATTCAGGAAAAATAAGATTGAAAGTGACACCCCACCTCCATTACTTACAGGGCATCAAATTTGGGAGAGAGTTTCTCAATTACCTAAATTGACAAAAGCTTCACCTTCTAGACTTCCTGGATATAGTGTTGAACATAATTTGACCAAACAAAGCATATTTCGAGAGTTGCCGTATTGGAAGGATAATCTGCTATGACATAATCTTGATGTGATGCACATTGAAAAAGAATATTTTGACAATTTGTTTAACAGAGCGATGGATGTCAAGGGCAAGACAAAAGACAATCCAAAAGTTAGAATGGACATAAAGGAATATTGTAGGAGAAGAGAGTTATGGTTGCAGGAATTACAAAATGGTAAAATAGTTAAGCCTAAAGCCAGTTTTTCATTCACATTGGATGAGAAACGTGAAATTTGTGAGTGAGTTAAATATTTGAGGATGTCGGAGGGCTATGCTTCGAATTTAGGAAAGCAGGCAGATATGAATAAAGAAAAATTGATAGGTATGAAAAGTCATGATTGTCATGTATTCATGAAAACTTTAATTCCTATCGCTTTTAGCCATCTACCCGAAACGATATGGAAACCAATCATAGAGAACTCTTTTCTTTAAAGATTTGTGTTCTGAAAAGTTTTTGGAGAGTAGTTTAGACAGGATGGAAGAAAATATTCCTGTTATTACTACTAAGTTGGAGAAGATCTTTCCATTTGGTTTCTTTGATGTGATGAAACATCTTCCAATTCACCTTGTACAAGAGGCCCTCCTCCTCGGTCCAGTTCAAACAAGATGGATATATCCATTTGAGAGGTAACATTGAAATATTTACTAAGTAAAATAGTTAATCATTAAGTTTTTCTTTCCTTTTTAACATATAT
>JAJOOE010022202.1:0-15587 GCA_036250405.1 Solanum raphanifolium | reverse complement strand
TATATATATATATATATATATATATATATATATATATATATAAATAGGTCAATCTTAGGCAAAGACAAGAACAACAACAATTATGGAATATTGATTAACCTCAATACTAATTTAGAAAAAAAGTTCACAGAGGGTCATGTAATAGGTTTGTGCGTATCATATATTAATAAAATGACAATTAAGTAGGATTTACTTTTCAAAATATTTGAAAGTAGTATAAAATTTCTTCTAAATGTAATTTCTTCCAAAATTGGAAAAAACAATATTGTAATACTATAAGAAACGTATTTTCTATAAACATATTACAATGTTTTGTGGATACTACTAATTCAAATTTAAACACTACTAATTATTTTCCATATAAGAAAAGATTGACTCAAAATGTTTGGCTAGTATAAGACCGGATCCAAAAACTACATATAATTCAAGATTGTACACTCTCATTTAAGTTTATTCCAAATAAGTTATTGTTGACAATAAAAAAATCTCTAATTAAAACTACTCAAAATAATTTAGAATTCAAAATTTTCATATATATATATATATAAGGGTCAATCTTAGGCAAAGACAAGAGCAAGAAGAAGAACAACAACAAAGTTATTCTTGAACAAACACATATATCCTCGTATTACTTCTCTTTAGCAATGCCTAGAAACAAAGTAATATTTTCTTTGATTGAAAATGAAACTGATAGAAAAGTCTCATACAAGAAAAGACACAAAGGGTTCTTGAAAAAGGCACAAGAACTCATGACTCTTTGTGACATTGAAATGGCTGCCATCATCTATAGTCCTTATAGTGATGAACCTAAGGTGTTTCCCAATCATGGTGCTGCAATCAACACCTTTCGAAAGTTTAAAGAATTGTCAACATTAGAGAGATCAAAAAATATGGTGACAAGAGATGAATTCACCGAGGAAAGAATCAAGAAGTTGGAGAAAAACCTACTAAAGGTAAGAAAGGAAAATAGGGTAAAGGAAATTACGAATGAGATGCATGAAGTGTTGAATGGAAAAACTATTTCTGTTGACATGAATTCTTGCTATCTCAACGATCTAAGTTACGTGATCAAGAAGAACCTTGAACTGGTACATGAAGCAATAACAAAGAATGTTAGTGATGAGGGGTCTACATCCAATGTCCCTCAATCCACGCCTTCAACAACAATGACGTATATGATACCTTCATCAATTATAGATCCTCCACTGTATGCTCCAGTTCCTTCTCCAATTACACCACAAATGGACCCTTCAGAAGAGATCCCCCCAATGGGCACATTAATTCAAATGAATAGCTCCCAGAACTACTCTAGTGACAATCCAGAAAGTCCTTCATTGATTGAGTTACTAAATTGGAATAATGATGATATCGTGACTTTGCTGGATGACCTATCACTAAATAATATTAATGATCAAGATCCACAACCCACCAATAATATATAAAGTCTTTGGACTAATGTGTTTTGCTAATTATTATTATTATTATTATTATTATTATTATTATTAGTATTATTATTATTATTTTATATGTTCATGTGGTCTCATGGACAATTTATGTCTTTAATGTTTTGCATGTCTAAGTGTGGTATATGATTCTCCACATCACTTTTTATATTTCCTTATATTAAGGGTCTGGTGTTTGATGAGTTATTTTTCAAAGTTTGTTATTTCACTCACTTATTAAATATATGAACAATTTACATGTTTACTAGTTTGTGATTTATTCATTCATTTGCGCTTTTATTGTTGTGATTATTCAAATATTGTTGTTGGTACTGTTTCCAAAAAAAAAAAAACCTCTTGCACTTCAAAATTTAAAGAAATTGATTCATGTATTAGATAAATTTTAACTGTAAGCTTTTTAGAGCGAAACAATAACACATCTAAAATTGAATATGAATTTAAACATTAAACAAAATTATCTAGAAGACCTATAAAATATCTATTTTGAAATAATAAGGTGAAGTAAGAGATTCATTAACTATTTGGCTTTATTAAGTTAAAAAAAGTCATGTCTTCTGGTTTAATTTAACTGTTTATAATTAATTTTTGTAATCCAAAATTTGATAATTGTATCATCACATTTGTTAATTGGTTAAATTTTTTCATAAAAAATTAAAAAAATTGGGGTGTGGAAGGGAACTAGGGGTGGGGATTATGATGTGGAGAATCGAACCCTCACAAAAAATGAGGGTTCCTAGGTAGAGATTATAACTATGATATTTTAGCCTAAAATATATTATATAAAATATTTTCTCTATCGAAACAAAACTGTGTAAGTTAATATTTTAATTTGATTTTTACTCATTTGTTCGTAAAATTAGAAATGTTGAAATATGAAAAATTATTAAGATAATATAACAACTAATCAAATATTATGAATTTCTACTCTAAATTTAAGAATAAAGAAATAACAACAGTATGTGATATTACTTGTCTCGACCCGATTTTCCGAGTCATAATGGCACATAGTATAGCCCCTCAGTAGGTAAGCCAACTCGTACCCAGAATAATAATTAATGAGTATAAGAGTAAAACTAAGCAGAAATAACACTAGCTTTAAGAATAAGATATACACCGAAGAAAACCAAAAACTATATTTGTAAGAAATTGTCCCAGAAAGTAGAAATCATGAGTACAAATCTATGTTATATGAAAATACAAGTCCACAAAGTGGAACACAACAAGATCTCTCAAAGGAAAAATAATAGTTGAACGTATATACACAAAAAGACATATTGATCCAATATGCCAAGTGCTCATCCTCGTCTATGATACCCAAATGTTGTAAAAGATACCACAAACCATCACCGCTGATAGCTGGTACTTGGACCTGCATCACGGAAAAGATGCAGAGTATAGCATGAGTACTAAAAGAAAGGTACTCATAGGCATTGTCGGCCAACTGAGCAAGAGAGGTTAAAACACTATGAAGAGATAGAATCTAGACACAACCATAGGTCAAAGAGAATATAAAGGAAAGCATACGAGCATACCTAAGTACTGCTAAACTAAACTTAACTTGACCTCCATAAGCCCATAAGGTACCATATCTTGACCTCCATAAGCCCATAAGGTCTATTGTCCTTGAAGTATGAGGACTCACCATTGAAGCTTCTGAATGTGGATCGAGAACAGATCTATACGTAATTTGAATGCTGAGGACTTGAAGCTACATCATGAAAGGATGTAGCACAGAGTATGTGTCAGTACTTGGAAGGTACTGAGAATGCAGGATAGGTTAAAATCTGAACAAAGCATAACTGAGCAATGATATAATCTGAACATGATGGAAATACTGATACATACTGAAAAGAACTGAATTGTATGCACTGACCAAGTACATAACATACTGAGACTGAATACTGAAGTATAACTGAAAACCTGGTCAAATGCACTAGAGTCTAACTGTGAGAGCTACTATTAACCGACATAAAAACCACGTGAGCTAACCGTGGTGTCAATGTATATGCCCATCGAAGGGCCTGATATCCCTTGCCAGGGGTTTAAGGGAATGATTAGCTTGATCACTAAAACTAATCCCCACATGAGGGAGTTAACCTACGAGGGCACGTAGTTCTGGGACTACGAGGGTTCTCTGAAATCCTAGTCAACTCAGTGCAAAGCCTACTCCCAACTGAATATGTATATGATACATTATGACTGAAATACTGACATGCAAATCTGAGAATGTAACAATAATTTACTGATAATGTGACATTCAAAAACAGGAGCATGTATATTTGTTTAACTGACCTAGCATGTGTAATTCATGAACTAAGAGACTCTACAAAACTAGGGTTCTGAGTTTCATGCAAAGAACTAAGCAATGATTCCACAAAAACATCATAATCTAATTAGGAATACTCTGACAGCTAAATCGCAACCAATATCTAAGGTTTTAGAAACCCAAGGTCTAAACAAAACATGGAGAATCAAGAATCTGACTGAATTCTAGGGACCTAGTGGATGAAAGGAATCCACCAGTTAAATTCCACATACATGGTGATGAATTTCAGGGCGAAATATTTTGATATCGGGACTAGAACTGAAGAAAACTTGATGCATTCTTGGAGGGGTTGGGTCACTTATTTTCTCCTCTTTTGTTGTAAAATTGGTGAATTCTAGAGAATAATGGTTTAGGGTAAGTTCTGACTAAGTTACTAGGCTTAAACTGAGTAAAACGACGTAGTTTAAGTTTCCAATGCATAGGAGAAAGAACCAAAATGACCGTAACATTTTGGTTACGGAGGGACCAAAATGAAGCCCATTCACGGAGGGACCTACGATCCATCGTTTGACCTACCGGTCGTCATTTCAGTTCGTCATTCATGATCTGCCCGACAAGGCTTCACTAAAACGAGCATAACTTTTTACTCGGAGATGGGATTTTAGCAAACTCGGTGGCGTTGAAAAATGATTCAATTATATTTTATTTCATAGGTGATAGGCCACCTAAATCCTTGTGTGCTAAGAGTAATGACCATTTGAAGTTTACCTAACAGTAATTTCCCTCTAGCTAGCTGTTGACCCTCACATACGTTAGACATACGGTCCTAGGTCCAACCACAGACTATACTGGTTGACTGTTGGTGGGATCAGAGACTATAAAGATTTGGGCCTTAACAACAGAACCCCACCTACGGTCTGTTGTCCCACTATGGTCCATGGGTGGTTCCGTTGGTACTGGCACCAAAGTTTCTGAAAACTAGGATTTTCTTCATTTTTATACCCGAGGTGTTACAAGAATTTTGTGCTGAAAAATGAGAGCTATTGAATGGGTCTATGGAATGTAGGAAATTTCATGACTCGTAGAAAGATCACATTGGAAGTAGGTGATTTGGGTTTCTAAAGTTGGTTCTATGGTTGACCAATGCATGTTAGAAAGTTCAGCGGAACGTAGGTCCAAACTGTAGAAATCATATATCAGTTACTTCTCAAGGATATTTGGGTATTTTCCTATTTATTAAATTCCTATTTTATGTCGTTTTACCTCTATTTATATATCATATAACTACCCTTCTATCTGAAAATTTCCCCCATCTTTCTCATTCACTTAAATCCCCAAATCCCCTCTAGGGTTTTCTTCAAAAATTCTCTCTCAAGATCAAGGATGAAGAATATAGGGTTTCCAAATCAAATACTCTTTTGAACTATTTCTTGTGGGCTTTGAAGATCAATGTATGTAGGGTTTCTTCAATGGGTTCTATTCACCCATTGAGCCCCAAAGATTTCTAAATTCTCCAAGTTAAATTTAATCAAATTGATTGGGTTTTCATTCAATTCTTCATAGGTTAATATTTTGTTGATTCAATTGTTTGATTTTGATCTTATTATGATTGTTTTGACATAATTACATGCTTTTCAATTGATTTCACATGGACCCATGCAATTTTCAAGATTTTGACTATAAACTCTTAAAAGACATGGGTTTATGAGGAAGCTATGAGTATATGAATGTTATTTTCATTAGATTTATGTGTTATTTATGAAAAAGAATGTTTTATTATCTAGTTTTCTCTAGGATGAGCATCAATGAAATTGTGAAAGCACTTTCTCACACCTTTAGGAATCATGAATGCTGAAATATTTTCTCACACAATCTTGATTCAAGATATACTGAGCTATTATATGATGTTTTAAGCTTAGATTAATATTGGAAATAAGTTTTTCTATGAAATATGATATGTTGATGAATATTAATATTCCGTTGGTATTCAACTTAGAACCAACAAAGTTTGAGAGGGAGGATCAAATAGGGTATTCTCTAGAAAGAAACATGTAGTTCGAAACAGCATGCCCCATATGATTGTCTTAAATAACTTAGTTGTAACACCTCAGAAACCAGACTTAGAAAATGCAGCAGAAAAACACTAGAACAGTGAACCACGATAGGGTTCACGGACCGTGAGAGGGACCACGGTCCATTGACCTGCCAGTAAACTCAGCACACTTCCAACAGAGGTCGACCACGGAGCCCTTCACTAGCCGTGGACCACCTCACGGGCCGTACTGGCGATTGTGGAAGCCAGCCAGAGTCCACCAGGCCTAGACGTCAGACCACGGGACCCTTCATGGGCCGTGATCCTGACGATGGACCGTGGTGGCACTTGTGGAAGCTCGTCCCAGAAACCAGCAGCTACTAGATCAAGGACCACGGCTAGCTTGATGGTTTTTCAAAGGGGACGTCGTCAGCTGCGTCATACTTTTAAGTCAGTGGTCGTTTGATCTTTTCCCTATGCGTTGGACACCTAAACTACTTTGTTTAACCCTTAAACTACTAGTTTAGGTCAATTTTATCCTAGTGACTTGATTAGAACTTACCCTAATCGATCATCCACAAAAATCAAGCAAAACTTAGAGCAAAATAGAGAGAAAAATCGAGCAGTCCCTCAAGAACACGTACCAAGGTTTTCCAGTTCCAGCCCTAAAAACGAAAGATTTCTCCATGAATTTTGTCACCAGGTATGTGGGATTTCACTAGTGGGTTCCTTTAACCCATTAGGTCCCTAAAATTCAGTCAGATTCTTGATTCTCTATATTATGCTAGGTTAGTTTATTCAGATATATATGCCTCAGTTAAGAATGTTCCATTATCAACATATTAATATTGTATTTTCAGTTAGCATGTCAGTACTTGAGCTATTCAATATTACATCACTGCAGTCATAATGTATCATTTACATAATCAGTTGGGAGTAGGCTTAATACCTCGTGGACTAGGGTCAGTGACCCTCATAGTCCCAGAACTACGTGCCCCCGTAGGTTAGTGCCATTTGTGGGAATTATACTTAGTGATCACGCCAGTCATGCCTCTATACCCATGGCAAGGTATATTGGGTCCTCTCGATGGGGCGTATACATCGGACTTCACATATAGATCATGTGGTTTTATGTCGGTTATTAGTAGCTCCCACAGACAGATTCTAGTGTATTGACCAGGCTATCAGTTACAGTTCAGTCTTCAGTTTCAGTATATTATAAACTTGGTCACTAAATTCAGTTAGTTCATATTCAGCATGTTTATCATATTTATCATGTTCAAATTATATCATTGCTTTATAGCTTTGTTCAGTTATATGTTTTATTTAGCTTTATTCTATCATGCCTGCTCAGTACCTTTCAAGTACTGACGCATACTCTGCGCTACATCTTCTCATTATGTAGGTTCAGGTCCTCAGCATTCAGATCACACATAGATCGGTTCCTTATCTTCAGCTCAGCATTATCAGTGGTGAGTCTTCATTCTCCAAGGACAACATATATGTTTCTTTTACTTCCAGTCTTTAGTTTTGGTTTTGCTAGATTTATCTAGGGCATATCCCAGCATCTCTAGTCAGTTAGAGGCTTTATTTTAGACATTGACAGATTCAGCTTTTTCATTTGAGTTATAGTTCATTGTCTTAAACTCTTGCTAAGTATTTATTTATATTCAGACTTAGATTGGGTATTACCCATCATTTAGTTTATATCATATTTTAATGTTCCGCACAATATTTCTTGTTTCAGTTATCCTTAAGTATGCTTATGATATGCCAGCAGGGTTAACTTGGGGTCACTCGTGATCCTAGGTCCCATGTTTACATCCTGGGGGTAGCTTCGAGGCGTGACACTAGTTATTAGATTAATAAATAGCATATGAGTCATCATACAAAATGGCAAATAGACTTTCCCTTCTCAATGTGGGAGTTACATCAGATTCCATGGTATAGCTCACATGGTCTATTATCGGTTAAAATTAATATCCAAAAAGTGAACAAAGTTACTTTCAAATGTTTTGTGAAGCTTTCCTTATGTTCTAAGATGCACTAACCATGTTCATGATTTATGATTATTCTTTTAATGATGTTACAGTGTTTAGCTTGGTCATGTATATCATGTTTTTGATTACGTCCCCTGATGATCATGTTTCATGCATTTTCCTTATAGTTAGTATATTCCATGTTATAATGCATACTTGTGCCTTCATTATTTCACTACTCTAGAGTTTGACAAACTTCCTCCTTCCTCTCATGACTGGATTGCACATAAGAATGAATAATTGGTGAGTCCTCATGATCTGAGGAGAGTGTCACCTTTACTCTATATTTTATTTCTTAAGTTTTCGGATGTTGTACGTGATGTATGGGTTTCATCCTGATAGCTTCTTGATATATTAGAATGGCTCGTAAAAATTACGTTTAGACATCCATTTTTATGTAAAATTATTTCATTATATGAGATTTCTTACTTTTGTCCATTATGTTGTGTGGTATGTATGTCAAGTGGCTTGTGTAGGGCCTCCCGGGGTCTTATACGCCATCTCCCATCAAGGGTGTATTTGAGGTCGTGAAAAACTTGGTATTAGGAGCACATGGTTTTATAGAGGGTTCTAGGATGTCTGACAAGCGTGTTGAATAGAGACTTGTTCATAAGTATGAAGCTCCCCACATTTAGGAATAGGAGGCTACAAAGCGTTTATGAAACTTCAAGTCTTTCATTACTCTAAAGTTGTGCCATAGAGTCTGTTTCCAGAAATATCCCTCTCCTAAATCTTGTCCAATGATCTTTAGTACATGGCACCACAAAGTGTTTATGTGAGAAGAAATACAGTGAAAATGTGGATCTCGAGGTTCCTCAATTTAAGGTTGATCCTTTAAGACTCTATGGCACGACTTTAGAGAAGTGAAAGAGATGAAGTTTCCTAATGGATTGTAGCTGAATATTCATAAAAGTGGGACACTTTACACTCATGAAAAGGATTACTCGACGCAGCTTATCGGACATCCTAGAATCTTTCTAAATCTTGAAACTCTAATTATTAAGTTTGTCACAATCCAAACTAAACCATAGATGTGACATGGAAAATAGGACCCTGAGAGGCCCTAAACTTGCCCCTTGATATAAGCATGATGTAAAAGAAATATAGCAAGAGAGAATAGACGATAAAAGTCTTATATCATATGAGGAATCTGAATATAAGTGTGAAATACTAAACTATGTTTGACATTGCCTTTCTAACATTATAGGAGTGGTTGGAATGTAACCTATATATCACATGCAAGTCTTAAAATGAAAAGATAATATGAGAAATAAAGCATTAGTGGCTTTCTCCTCAGAGAATGAGGACTCACCAATCCACCATCCTAGTAGAAAAAACCAAGCTAGCCACAAGCCGGATAAGGAACATCATATCCTATATTATAAGACAATATAGGTGTAAGTATGCATAAGTTCATTAAATAAGCTTAGTATGGAGAAATTCATAAAAACACATGCACGATAATTTGAGGAACTTTAAACATGATATGCATGCCCAAGTAAAACATATAAAAATTCTTTTAGGAATCGATGATTCATAATCAAGGTCAATGCATGCTTAAAACACAAGGAAGGCTTTCGTAAAACCTTTGAGGAAAATCTTGTTCATTTGTGGCATATTTACCATTAACTAAAAATAAGACCATGTGAGTAATAAAATGGAATCTGATATGACCCTCACACCGATAAAGGAGAAACTAATTTCCATGGTAGAATTCCGTCACATTCATTCCTTATTGCTTTTGTGGATCCACTAGCTAAGTAATTTAAGACAATCCTACAGAGGCACATAGCTTGGAACAAGGAAATTGCTACTCAAGAATAAACATATACTGGCAGTAAGGCCTCCATTCCAAAGTTCCCCCGGTGCTAAGTAAATACCAACGGAAAAGTCATAATCATATTCATATAAAATACTTGTTAAGACACAATTAAACTACCCCATTTTTTAGGTTTCTAAAATAACCCCTTTTCATAGGTTTCTAATCTTCTAAATGCATACTTCTAACTCTGGGCACTTCTATTATTAGCTCATAATTCATAGTACATTTTGGATTAAAATACTGCTCAACAATTCTAGAACACATCTCCCTCTTAAAGGGTATCACCTGAAAGAAGGTTTAGATAAGAGAATATAAGATCATATCATGCTTCTCGCACGAACGCACGATTCATGTGAATAACGAATCCCTATATTTGTTGACTACTAAGAAGAAGACTAACCCAAGTATACACAAGCATCATAACTGAAGAAAATATTTTAAACGTTCACTGAATCTCAAAACTATCTGAAAATACTAAGTATGAATCATAAGGTTTTAAATAAAACATCTAAAACTGAATATTGAATTACCCTAAAAAATTATCTATCTATGAAGCATCTACTATATAAAAATAAGTGTCAAGGCAAGACCCATGAAACCTCAAAATGCTACTACTAAAAAATTATAAATCTGGATTCTTCCGAAAGTGAGGTGGTCTCACCAAAGTTGACGAGCATATTATGTGATCTCAAGGGAAGTCTTGCTAATGATCCTAAGTTACTAAATCTACATTATGAAAAGATGCAATTTGAATGACATTAATATATTGAATGTACAAGTATGTAATAGGGATTAATCAAACAAATAACTAAACTTAAAGACTGAAGGTAATTCAACTGAAGAATAATATAAATCATGATTACATATACTCATATAATGCTCATAGGTATGAAAATTACTTATCGTCTTAAATTATATATGAGGCTCAACTTAAAAGTCATACCTTAAAATAACATGTATTTAGGTTGTAATTCGTATCATACTTGAATTAATTCATTTTGAAAAGTTAAGGGTTTGAATGACCATAAAAATCATGCTAAATTAGTACCATAAGGTTTTAATACCTAAGTGAAATAATGAAACCATAGCTTATTGAATAAAGATCATAATTTCATAGAAGCCCATGCTTTACTTCTAATGATCTATGAAATTCTTCAGAATCAAAATAATTAAGGCATTATAACAAAAATAATACTCTCATTGAAGTCTTACATACCTAGAAGAACAATGTTATTAGAGAAACTTGAATACAATCTTGGAAGATGAAGTGTTGAGAAGAGTCTTGGATTGAATACCTTAAACAAAAATATCTTAAAGAGAATCTAGATCAAAGAGACTTTAGATCTTGGGAAATTGGAGAAATATCTTTCTTGGATTTCATGATCTTTGAAGAAGGAGAATTAGGGAATTTGAGAGTTTCTACACATATAATGATAATATTCGGTAATTATATGGACTTAGGGAAGTTAATTATGAGTAAAAGGTCAAGAATTCCATTCTGGGAAAGTAAAAAGATCATAAATACAAAAAACGACCTTTTAATAAATCTCGTCTGCCAAATTAGCGATCAACAGGTCCGCTCGCTGAGATATTTAGCGGTTCGCCAAATGGAAGTTTAGATCGCAAAAATAAACACATACTTAAAGTTTTTAGGAAAAGTAGTTGAGATAATTCGGTTATTCGCCAACCTATTTGGTGAGTCGCCAAATAAGCAGGTGTCCTCGGTGAATTTCATATACCAGACACATTTCAGTAAAATAGCCTTAACTTTTTACATTGAACTTGAAATAAGCAAAACATAGTTGTATTGGGAATAATCCTCATAGACCTTGAATTTTATAGGTCATATGCCCCTAACTCTTTATATGTTAAGAGATATGATTATTTGAATTTTACCTTTATATGAACTCATGCAAGAACTTAGCGGATAGGAATGCTTTGAACTTGGCGTGGTATTTCAGCTCCCTTATGACCCTAGATAACTTTCAGTACCGTTGGCAAATTTCCTTAATACACCTTAACAAGTATGGCATCACCTTGTTCAAGCTCTTATACTTTCTTTGAACGATTTATATTTTAAGAGTAGACGTACGAGGTGTTACAGAATGATTTGAGCCTTAGCTTAGATATTTTCGGGGTGTTTCAACAACTTAGTTCCTTGTAGACTTATACGGCAGATTGGGGTACGCTAGTTAGTAGACTACTTAACTCAGCTTGCTCTTTTGTATTTTTAATTTATCCTCTACATAGACTTGGTGTGTACACGGGTTATTGTGGGTGTACTAGTAATTTAGCATCTACCTGTGGAGTATGAGTAGGAGTTGGTCCCTAAAGAGTCAAAGGAGGTCTTGTGTCTTTCCTTTAGCCGGAGTGATGATGGAAAATGGATATTGGAGTCATTGGATTATGTTTTCTATAGTTAGAGCATGTTTACCTTATTATTCCTCCTTTTTTAGGCTCCTGGTGCATCTATTTTAGCCGGGTTCAGTCCCCGCTTGTATCATCCCTTTGGTCCGGTTAAGTCTTGACTGTGTGATTATGTTCTCGCTGATCCAATTCAATTAATGAAAAGAAGGACCTATATTATATTTCCCTTTGACCTGATTCATGTTCTTTATTGGTGAGTCTATTGTCAAACCCTTTTATCCTATTAGAGTTCTGACAAAGAGGTCCTATCTTATATTTCCCTTGGATCTGATTCAAGTTCTAACTAGGAGATTTAATTTTGATGTACCTTTTGATCTGATTCAAGTACTAATAGGGTGATTTTGTTTTATTATTGATTTTTTTTCCACAATTTTAGTCTGTGAGAGGTTGTGGAAGTTCTTGTAATATCCTCAAGTTCTCTTATTAGTTTCTAGCTATTATCTGAACCTTACGGCCTATGGGGGTCTGCCCAAGTTTTACTTAAATTTGCCTACTAGTGTACCTTCTGGCTTATTGGCGTCTAGTTAAGTTTAACTAGTTGAACTTACTTCTTATCTATTCTTAGTACACTCTTGTGCTTTCCTTTTTGTTTCTCATTGTTTGACCTCTTCGTGTTTAATTTTTGCATTTTGAATTTCCTTTACTTCTATTACTCAATCGGCCTATGATGCCTACTGAGTACATATTGTTTTCGATACTCATACTACACTTTGCATCTATTTTGTGATGCAAGTGTGAGCACCAGTTACCAATATTGATATCGAGATTACAGTTGCCAGATCAGAAGGCAAGGGTAGGCATATGACGTTCTAGAATTTACTTGTATCCATTTGTATCTTGTTGGCTAGTCTTCCAATTTTGGGATAAGTGTTTTTATTTTGGGTCATTTTTTGGGACTTTTACTCTTTTGTTTAGCATTTCTATACTTGTGACTTCTAGGTTCTGGGAGAGATTCTCTTATTGTATACATATTTTGGCTTGCTTCTGCTTTATCTTATGTTTCTATATTTAATTTTTTTTGCTTTCACTTTGTTTCTATCCTTCTAGTTATTACTTGTCGTTCTAGGTTACGGGTTACCTTACCTACTGGTGGGTTATAATAGGTGCCATCATAATCCCAAAAATCGAGTCGTGATAAAACATTTCTTTAAAAGATTAAAATTTATCTTGTTATTTTTCTATTATGTTTACACATATTATTTTGATTAGTTTTTCCTTTTACAATTATGGAATATTGATTAACATCAAAACTAGTTTAGGAAAAGTTTGTCACACCCCGAGGCTACCCCGTGGCGAAAATATGGGACCTAGGATCACGAGTGACCCTAAGCTAACCCTGTACTAGCATATCATAAGCATACTTAAAGATTTACGAAAATGAGAAATACTATGCAGAAGCTAAAAATCATAACTAAACTGAAATGATGGGGAATACCCAATACTGTCTGAATATATAAACTATGAGTTTAATAACAACTGAAAGATCAAATTCCAACAAAAAAGTGAATCTAACTATATCTGAAATAAGTAACTGACTAATTAGATATGCTGGGACATGCCTCCAGCTATCTCTAGCAAAACTGAAACTAAAAAGACTAAAAATGAAAAAAAAACATGTTTATCGTCCTCAAAGAATGAGGACTCATCACTGATACTGCTGAACTGGAGATCGGGAACCGATCTATACGTGATCTTAATATTGAGGACCCGAACCTACATCACGAGAAGATGAAGAGTAGAGTATGTGTCACTACTTGAAAGGTACTAAGCATGCAAGATAGGAAAAAGCTGAACAACATATACATAACTAAAATAAAGCATGTTGAGCAATGATATAAGATGAACATGATGAATATACTGAACATGAACTAAACTAAATGCAATGACCAAGTATATTACATGTTGAAACTGAATACTGAGATATAACGGGTAACCTGGTCAATACACTAGAATCTGACTGTGGGAGCTACTAATAACCGACATAAAACCACGTGAGCTTAACATGGAGTCCGATGTATACCCCCCATCGAGAGGACTCAATATACCTTGCCAGGGGTATAAAGGCATGACTGGTGTGATCACTCAATATGATGCCCACAAAGGGACTTAAACTACGGGGGCACGTAGTTCTGGGACTATGAGGGTGCCTGACCCTAGTCCAGTCGGTATTAAGCCTACTCCAAAATAGAATGTATACAATACAACATTACTGAATATAAACTGGATAGCTCAAGATTCTGACATGCTAACTGAAAATGCAACATTAAGTACTAATAATGAAATATTTGTAGACTGATGTATGTATATCTGTATAAACTGATCTAGCAAGTGTAATTCATCAACTAAACAAATCTACACAACTAGGGTACTGAATTTCATGCAGGAATTAAGCAACATAGTTACGAAAATGTAATATTCTAATTAGGATTAATCTAACAGCTAAATCACAATAATAATCTAAAGTTCTAGAAACCCTAAGTCTAAGCATAATGAAGGGAATCAAGAATCTGACTGAAGTCTAGGGACCTAATGGGTGAAAGCAACCCACTAGTGAAATCCCACATACATGGTGATAAATTCCACGGAGAAATCTTTTGATTTTGGGGGTGGAACTGAGCGAAACTTGTTGCGTTCTTGGAGAGGGTTAGTCAACTCATCGTTCAAATTGTATGAATTTTGGAGAATGAATTGACTAGGGTAAGTTCTAATTAAGTTACTAGACTAAAACTGACCAAAACGAAGTAGTTTAGGGGTTAAACGACGTAGTTTAGGTGTCCAACACATAGGGAAAAGACCAAAATGACCCAAACATAAAAGTTGTTAGGGTAAATTGACGGGCCTGACCGATGGACCGTCGATCGACTAACGGCCCGTCATGTCAGTCTGTCGATCGACTTCAAATGAGGGATTCTGGGGTTCTTGATCTATGGAGCAGGACCACGGCCCGTGGTCTGACCTATTGTCTGTAGGTCCGATCGTGGGTCGACCCTTAGAAGATTTTAATTTGGGTTTCTAGGGAGGGGCAGCAGGTGGCTGACCACGAACCCCACCTACGGTCTGTAGGTGGTCCCGTATATGGCACCTACAACTTCTAGAATTCTTCATATTTGGTTTTCTAGAATATGGGGTGTTTCAAAGATTTCACTGAGTTTCATGTAATAGGTTGGTACGTATCATATAATAATAAAAAGGCAATTAAGTAGGATTTAATTTTTAAACTATTTGAAGTTAGTATAAAATTTCTTCTAAATGTAATTTCTTCCAAAATTGGAAAAAATAATATTGTAATACTATACGAAACATAGTTGCTATTATCTTATTACCATGTTTTGTGGATACTACTTATTCAAATTTAAACACTATTAATTCTTTTCCTTATAAGAAAAAATTGACTCAAAATGTTTAGCTAGTACAAGACTGGATCCAAAAACTACATATAATTCAAGATAATACACTCTCATTTAATTTTATTCCAAAATAGTTATTATTGAGAATAAAAAAGTTCTCTAATTAAAACTACTCAAAAAAATATTAGAAT
>JAJOOE010022201.1:0-15639 GCA_036250405.1 Solanum raphanifolium | reverse complement strand
TTTTCATAGTTTTTATCTTTTAATATATTATTTCAAGTTTGAAACTTAGAATTATGAATGGGCCAATAAAGATTATAGTCCACAGATGTTGGTAATTAACTAATTATAATAAAGCTTAAATCAAAATCAAATTAATACTAATGCAAAAAGAAAATCAATTCAATACGACAATAATATTGAATATTTGTTCTTTAGTTTTACATTGGTTTAGACAATTCAAATACATAAGCTAATTTAATTTCCTTTAATATTTAGTCATGTAACTAATACTTATTAAACTTAATTTTAGCATGATTTAGTACTTTTAAATTATGATCATTTTCATTATGACTAGTTAATTTGCAATATTTGTTTAACGCGATTTCATTATTATTATTTTTGTTGGATATTTTAGTGTCATTAATCACATCATATTGTGTTATATTTTTAAGAAACATCTTAGATAGTTGTATTTTGGTAGGACTAAAGAAATATTTGAAGTACAAGTAAATTATATGTTTGTATGAATACTTTACCGGAAAAACCCGAAAAACTGAAAAATCCGAAAAAACCCGAAGTTGAAAAACCCGAGTTTTATTGGTTTGGTTTGGTTTATAAATTTAAAAATCCGACACAAATGGTTTGGTTTGATATTTGAAAAATCCGAACCAACCCGACCATGTACACCCCTAATATAAACAAACATACAAACTATCAGATTGGAGAATCATGTCCTAAACATGAGTCAAAGACAACTTTGTAATTTCAAATATCAATATTGCTACTATTTGATGCTCCTCTAATCCTCTTAGATTATCAACACACTTATTACCATTCAAGACACAAAACTTTAGTCATTTGGGCATGAAATAGATCATTTGTTTATTACCATTCAAGACACAAAACCTTAGCCATTTGGGCATGAAACAGATCATTTGTTGAATGTTACACATATACCATTGGTGAAGAGGTTGATTAGAGAGTTTTTTTTATTGTGATGACGATTGGAAGCATGACTAGACATCAATGGTGTCTAACGTATCTTGAAGTCACAAATAATTTGACATATTTTGTAAGCATAAACTCTTGTATGAATGTAGTGTTTTTTTTTCCTTCCATCTTCTTTATCATTTCTTCATTGTAGAAGAAAATGATGAATTAATTTAGAGATAAAATTGAGTATGGAAGTTTTTTCATATAATTAGAAGGAGATAAAGTAAAATTAAAATAAATTATAGACTAGAAGTAAGTAATAATATATAGATACGACAGTAATGGGAGAAAATGGAAAATGAAAAGAAATAGAGAGGAGTAAGGAAAAGAAAAGGAAATTGTCAAGAAAAAGAAAGGAAAGAAAAAAATTCATATAGTATGATTGAAATTTAAGTTTAATTTGTAGTTAATGGTTCATTTAGTTTGTTCCATATAAAAGGAAAATTTCATATTATTTGATTGAAATTGAAGTTTAATTTATAGTTAATGATTCATTTACTTTGTTCCATTTATAGTCTTGATTTATTTCATATTAAATTTCTCGAAGTTAATGTAGAATAAATGACAAATTGGTCAAATGGAAAAACATATTACTTAAATAATTCTTAGAATGGTAGGAGAAGAAAAAGGAAGGAATTGTTCTTCTAATTAAAGCGAAATTTGGGTTAAAAAAATTGTTATTTGCCAATTATATTAAGTGTAGTGTAATTAAAAATATGACTGAATTCATAAAAAATTATTAATATGGACTAAATATTACACACACACACACACACACACACACACACACATATATATATTGCCTAATTTTAGAATATTATATTAATTTAAATTCAATTGAATTTCAAAGATGAGTCAAATTAATTCTTGGTAGATGAAAAAATCTCACATAATTTAAAATAAGATAATATCATATAACTAGTTAATTTACATAACCAATTCGAATGAATAAATATAAAATTTCTTTACGACTTAATTTTTTTTAATTTGTTGATTTTTTTTAAAGTCCTTCTGTAATTTTTATATTTATTAATGTTATAGAGAATTTGTACTCCTACAAAAGAAAGAGGAAATTTAAACATACAAAAATATTTTCAACATAATATAGTATATTGTTATTTTAAAATATGACCTCTTATTCCATTTAACTCATCACAATAATGCTTTGCTCAATTATATGCATATGAATAGTTGGCACTTAAAAAGATGTAAAAATATCAATATCATTTTATATATCTGATATTAACCTGAGATAAATATTACACACTATATCTTATAAATATATTTTATAGCCGCGTGAAGTGCGGACAATTTCACTAGTTAAATGAATAATTCTAGTTGTGCTATGAAGTCATGAAGGTATTCTAAGCACATAGGCTGAACATACACTTATATAAGCCTAGTCATTTTAATTTCATTCTCTTCAAAGTATTACTCATGCAAATTTGATCTAAC
This sequence comes from Solanum raphanifolium, assembly GCA_036250405.1. Lineage (NCBI taxonomy): Eukaryota > Viridiplantae > Streptophyta > Magnoliopsida > Solanales > Solanaceae > Solanum > Solanum raphanifolium. The sequence continues at coordinate 13,212 of JAJOOE010022201.1, read as the reverse complement.
GAATAGTTGCATTAAATAGTTCTGAGTTTCAGTTTATGTGACATATTTTTTAAAGTTCGTTCTAATAAAGATAACAGTTTTAAATGTAAAAAGTTAATTTTATACTTCTCATTTTACTCTTCATGATAAGAAACTTTTATCACTATACATATGTTATGACATTTAATTTAATGTAACAAAATTATTATTATTTTTATGATCGCGGTGTCCGGGACAACTTTCTTCTACGATACCTGCCACCTCCCAACAACAACATGTACCAGGTAACTCTATCCACCAAAATTAGATAACAAATTTTAAAAGTCTTATTATCAAATAATTACTCTGACATGTTTTAGATCACAAACTTTTTTTAAAAAAAATTATTTGTATTTTAATTTTGATTCAAACTATGTTAGATTCGTGAGTTAAATGTGCTCACGAATCATTAACTTTTTTCACGTGATTCTTTCCTTAAAACTTTTACTAGTGGTCGGAAAAATAATTGACAAAGAAAATTGATTGGTTGAATATATTCAAATTTTCTTACAAGCTACCCTAGATCTACCAACGTAATTCAATTCGAATAATAGGATATGGATCACATATTCAACTGTAATTTTGAGAAAAGTGAAAGATACCTAAAACAAATGTAAGGTGGGAACCTTAGTAACACGAAGTAGTTGAAGAAAATCAATCGTGTCCACTTAGCTTTTACTATTATCGTACCAAAAAAGAGAACATTAAGACCCCATTTGTACTAAATCAAGGAGACATCTAGTGTGAGCATGTTATCAAAAAGATCATGGAAGATATGTTTTTTTTTTAATCTAGGGATGTGACGTTATCGATTTATGACATAATTTGAAATTACGTATCTAAATTGAGTCTAAGTAAATCAAACGATTCTCGAAAAAAAAGATTGATAAAAACAAAACATGCTTATGCCTCACGTGGAATAGTGGCCCTACAAAGTGAAGTTAAAGCGCGCTATTATTGGTGCTAATTATTTAATAAAATAATAGTTAAACAAGTTGTCCGAAATTAGTTTTGGATACACTATATCCGATGTGCTTGACCAGTGCATCTTGATTACACTCGCGTTAAAAAGGTTGTTTTTCCAACAATTTGTAATTTAATATAACTTAAACCCATAAATAAAGAAGGAAATCACACTTGAAACGATTTTGAAAGATCCTACGTATTTCTGATCATTTAAAAAGCATAGCAAACAAACTGAATTCTCTTCTATTTACCCCTACCTTGTGCTGAATATATATTTGGACTTTTGCCCCTACATTGTGCTGAATGCTGATATTCAATTTTTTGCCCTCAAAGCAAATAACTTTCTCACGGAGTGTAAATTTATATATTCGTATCATAGTGTTTCACAAGTTATGTCAAGATATAATTTCAGTTTCTAAAGAACTTATGCTTGGCCACTAGGCAGAAGTTAAATTTCTAAAAACAAATATTATTAACCAACTCATTTGAAGATCAAAAGGTAAGATCAGTATATTTCATACCATCAGACAACGAAACTTACACTTGTTCACTAATTATGATGGTTCTCCAGGACCTCTTTCCTCCTTTCTTTTCTTCTTACTTGTAGGGGTCTAGACCCCGACAAATAAAAGTCAATCCATTTAAAAGACAAAACATATTGTTTTATGTCATATTATAGCTTTTAAAAAAAATGAGGTCTCTCAAATTTAGAGGCCTAAGCACCTATTATATTTCTAAAGAACTTGTATCTAAAAATAAAAATCATTGACCAATTCATCTGAAGGACAAAAGGTGAGGTCAGTATTTTATACTATCTAACAACAAAACTTACACTTGTTCACTTATTATGACTATTCACCGGAACCTTTTTCCTCTTCCCTCTTTTGCTCACTCGAAGGGGTTTAGACCCCCACAAATAAAAGTCACCTCATTTAGAAGGCGGAACATACAATTTTATGTCCTATTATAGTTTTTTTTTTTTTTTAAATGAGGTCCCTCAAATTTAAGGGTTTAAGCACATGCAGTGTTTGTAAAGAACTTATGTCTGGCAAAGGCATATGTTTAATTGCTAAAAATAAAAATTATTGACCAATTCATTTGTAAGGCAAAAGATGAAGTCAATATTCCATACTATTGTTGGACAACAAATTTGCACTTATTCACTAATTATGACGAGTCACCAAGACCACTTTCCTTTTTTTCTTTTTTGCTCACTTAGAAGGGTCTAGACCCCCACAAATAAAAGCCAATCCATTTAGAAGACAAAACATACAATTTATGTCCTATTATAACTTTTTTTTTTTTTAAAATGAGGTCCCAAATTTAGGGACCTAAGCACCTGTTGTGTTTCTAAAGCACTTATGTCTGGCCAATAGGTACACATTTAATTGCTAAAAATAAAAATTATAAACCAACTCATTTGAAAGATAAAAGGAGAGGTCAGTAGTACTCCGATCCATACTATTAGATAGCAAAACTTACACTTGTTCACTAGTTATAACGATTCACCCAGACCTCTTTCCTCTTCCCCTTTTTGCTCACTCGAAAGGATCTAGACCCCTACAAATAAAAGTCAATCCATTTAGAAGACAAAACATACAATTTTATGTCCTATTATAGCTTTTTTTTTAAATGAGGCCCCTCAAATTTAGGACCTAAGCACCTGTTGTTATTTTGTTACCCTTTAGAGGGTACCCTAGGATGAGGGTAGGGAATAGTGTCAAGTCATTCCAAGCAAATAAAAGGCTAAAAGTGGGAAGCCATACTATTCCATTATTTTCTTTGATAATCATAATGCTATGTGTCGTTATACGTACAGTAAGATTCTTCTGATTGTTGTGAGTGGACAGTAAGAACTCAATAACATCATCAAAGTTAGTGGAAATTAAAGAGCCACATCCTTTATAAGTATGAAATAACAGGCAACCCACCTTAGCTGTTTGATAGCTCCTCTTCCCTGCTGCATTTATGAATTCTCTTTATCATATTCTACATCTAATTAATAACTAAAATTTGAAGTTTATGAATTTTTAATTTTAATATAAACAATATAAAGTCTAAGAAAAAATTTACTAGATTTGTCTGAGTTCCATACGATTTAACATTGTATATAGCTTCCGTGTCATCTCACACACTATAACAAAAACAATTTTTAGTAACAAATAATATATTCATTAACAAAGAGTGTTAAAGTCTTTATCGACATTAATTAACTGTCATTAGATCCAATGTCACTATAGGTTTTAGCCTTTTAGGGACGTTTACAAAAAAATGTTAATTGCCGCTAAAAATACATGATATTTTGCTGTAATTAAACTATTGATATTTATTAATTGCTATTAAAAATTATTTTTGATATAGTGACAATACCCGAAGTCATTGTAGTTAGACTTGGTGCATGATTAGTTGTTTCATTGTGAATGTAATTTTTTTCTAGACAAGAGGGGGTTGTTCAAGTGGTGACGAAGGTCTCCAATTATAAGGTTGTACTGGTCTGTGAGTTAGAGTTATCAAGAGAGTAAAAACCGAAGGATATATTAGTTCATTAAATGAATTTGCCACTTGTGATCGACAAAATGGATGGACTAAGAATAAGTATTTATTTGATGGAGCCAGATCATCCAACCTAGCTACCCCTTATTTTCTCATAATGAACAAGAATTCCAGAAATTTAGTTAAGTTACCACTTTTTGTTTGAAAACTTTTCACTTAAGAATACTACTTAATTAACACCTTATCTTATTTAGAGGAGAGGCTAGCAACTAATGGCATGAAAATGATATTCATTACATCAAAGGGGATTATAAGGCGTCGTTTGTTTGTATTTAACGAAGGTGAATGGTTCAGATCTTAGAAGATTAATTAAGTATATTTGTTTGTATTAAAATTTAAGTATTTATTTGGTTTGAATAGGTCTTAGTCATTAAGATCTTGAACAAAATTTTAAAATCAGGTATTTTTGTGTGGATAATTTTGATCAATACTCTATCTACATCCCCAACCACCATTACTGTCGAGGACCATTAACCATGATCGATGTCAAGCACTATTGTCAGTTGTTGTCACACTACCACCTCCATCGTTATAGCTAATCACTGCCACCATCACCTCCGTCACCGTTGTCGCCACCATTGCCATCACCAAAGTTGCCATCTCCGTTACTACCACTATTGTGGCCAATCCATATTACTATCTTCATAATCAACTAGCATCGTCATCAATTATCACCAACACATCGTCAATCACCACACACATATATTCTTCATTTACCACCACCAACATCCCTATCTACTAATGTTAACCAACTCCATCATTACAACCACCACCATCATTACCAACCACCACAATCGTGCCACCCACAACAACATAAATTATCACCACCACCATTACTAGCCACCAACACCAACCATCACAACCACCACCAATACCAACCATCTTCGACATCACTAACAAACATATTCATTTACTTTTTAATCAAATAATAGTTTTATTTTGTTAAATTTAAATATTATTTCTAATATTTAATTATTTTTTTAACTTGAATTGTATATTTATTATTTTTATAAATAAATTATGCACATTCAGATGTTAAAAAATAAATAATCTTAATCATTCGGTGTTCAAATCTAAAGACAATATCTAAATCATTCAAATATACACCCAAATATCTCCTAAAATTAATCTCGTAATTAGTTATCGGTTATCCCTCCTACCAAACAAGCCTTAAAAAGTATATTAAAACCAAAAGAGTCCAACAACCTTTGATTTCACCAACACACCAAAAGCATGAATAGTAACATTCAAACAAAAGGGGTTGCACGAGGTTTGTGCAGTGCCTTTCCCTTTTTCTCCAAATATATATCCCCTTATAAATATAAAACCTCACCAAATGAAACCATAACCTTTCTACGTCAATATGCAATTAATTCATAGTGCTGGTGGATTATTCCAAAGGGATCGCATTGATCCTGTGTCCCAAATTAATTAACTGGGGTCTATGGGATCATGCGATCTCTTCGGAATTCTCCATGTTACTGGCTCTAATTAAATCAACGACTGATCTAGGATCTAGTATCAATAAATTCAGAACGAGTATGATTTATATAGTTCGAATTGAACTCCTTGCTAATCGTACAAATACTCCGAGGTGAGATTAATTTCATAATTTCTTCACTTGAGCACTCATATGTGTACTATTGTTATTTTGTGTAATCTAATTAAAAGTATTCCTCCTAATTCTTTTCACTTTTTTCTAATTAAATTAAAAATTCACATACGGTTTTTCATTTTCAAAAGTTGTTCTATAATTTTGAACTGTGAGTTCTTGCTGTTCATCATCGTTTTTCTTAAAATAATCTCAGCCTTGTACAATTCCATATTTTATTTTTTAACATAAATTGACTTTATTCTTTTCATTATATTCTTGTCACCCTTGTTTATCTGTCAATATAAACAAATTTTTATACTACTCATCTTTTATTGTTATAGAACAAAGTCTATATATATGCAACTTGATTTTATTAACAATCAAAGAAATATTGTCAGAATACTTTACAATAGCTTCATCCTCTTGCATTCTAAGAGATTCAAAATCCCTTTTCAAATTCAAAATTTGTATTTGTCTGACTCGGATACTATCTTGATATTCTTTTTTTTTTTAAATTTTCCCAAGCTTCTTTTGTCGTCTCACAAACAATGATTTTAGAAAAAATCGAATCCGCAACTGAATTTTGATTTACAATTTTGACTTTGAATTTTTTTATTTTTTCATTCGAATGAGATTTAATTTGAGTAAAGGTAGGATTTGCAGGGAGAGGTTGTAAGGCTACATCTTTCATTATTCAAAGAGAGACTGTTGCTTGCCATTAGTTTTGGTTAAAAATTGGTTTAGAAAAGTCTGTGTGATGAAAAAAGCACGAGTTAAAAAAATAGCCCTGATGGGTTAAAAAGGTAGCCCTTACGGGTTAAAAACTATATGGTACTAGTTCTTTGAAAGATTTCACAAACATCGTAAAATTAAAGAAGCTATTGATACCACTGTTGGTGTTTTTTTTTTTTAAAAATGAGACATAAATTTTTTTTTTTTTTGAAATATCTATATTTGTTTTTTCAAACTAATAGATCTCACATTTTAAGAACACTTATATATATAACCTCAAAGTCTCACCCTCGGCTTCTCTCGATGTTTTCCTATCAACACAAATAAGCTTAAATTTAGGAACTTGAATATGCAAAAGTTACTAATTTGCAAGGACTGAATTACTATTATAGTATTATTCCGTTTGTTAAAAAATAATTGTTATATTTTGCTTCTGATTGTCTAATTTTTTAAGTTAAAAAGGGTTATATCAATTTAATATATTAAAATTGAAATTTAGACATTTAATTTTACTACGTGAAAATTACTATAATTGGAATTCTTATCATATAGTGGAAAAAGTATAACTTAAAATTTTGGCCAGACTTTATATAGTTTGACTCTCAAAATTCAAAGCGTGACAAATATTTTGAGTGAATTTTGGGGTAAGATTGATTCATTAAAGACATGATTATAAAGAATAAACGGGCGAGTTAATTGAGAGGGTGGATGTTACACACCAACGTAGAGCCATTGTTTCAAGAAGATCTTGGTGACTTCACCATTTCATGCACTATTGGGGTGTTCCACTTTGTTACAACCCTTTATGACCTAGAGAAAAGTATCAACTTGATGTTTTTAAGAATTTAGTTTTAGAAAATTCTCTACCTATAACTATGAGGTTATTTTTGGTGTATAAATAGTTAAGGGACCCATGTGAATTATCTATGATATCCTTGTGAAAATGGACAAGTCCATTTTTCCCACCGACCTCGTGATTCTAAATTGTGAGGTATTTATAATTTTGGATAGACCATTCTTTGCCACGAGAAGATCTATTTGTTTAAACAGAACCTTGTTCTTTTCTCTTTTTTTTGGCATTTAAAAAAAAAAAATTGTTGTCAATCACCCTCTCATTAATAATAGGATTATTGTCCTCCTCATTGTTCCCATGGGCGGATCTGTGTCACACCACCCAGTCTTCTCGAGTGAAATTTTGTATGTATATTTATAAGGAAATGTACAAATATTAAGCGTTACACCCTTATAAATAATGAGTCTTATTGTGAAAGTGGTTAAAACTCAAGTTTATTGTCTTAAGGATGCAAGTTTGAGCACTGTTGTGGGTTGTATTTTCTTAAAAAAATAATTTATCATGAAACTAGCGAATTTATTGTAAAAGAATGTGTGAATAAATAGATTAGAAATTTAGAATCCTAAACCTCTTGTAACTAAGATCTTAACTACATCAACTACGAGTGTGAATCGGTCGGCTTGATTTGATTTTACGTATTAGTGGTTTGATTTATTGGTTTTCGATTTTTAAATACACTAAACCAATAACCAAACCAATAAGATAATTTTTATTGGTTTTCGATTTAACCAATAAGAAAAATATTTATCAAACAAATATATGACTTCTCTAATAAATTATTCGTGACAAGACAATAATGTAACTTACAAATGATCATAAAATAGAAACAATAATAGCAAACATAAAAAGAACTATACATGTGTAACACAAAGAGAAATTAAGAGGAATAGGGCTCTTACTTTAGGTTTTGAGTTTTGAAGGTTTGTATAATGTGGAGTTGTGAATTCAAAGTCATAGTGAAATATGAATTGAAGGCTAAATGACAAAGACATAACTAGAAAGATATATTGAGATTAATATTTAATATTTATGTATACGTAAAAGTAGTAAATTACTATAGTCTTAATGAGTTATCAGTTTACCCAATAACTCAATATAAAAAATCAATACCGAACCGATACCCGATAATTTTTTTTTATAAAACCATTAAAAATCCGTTAACCCAATAACCCTATAGCAATAAACCAATAACACTTTTTTCGATTCGGTTTATCGATCGGTAATGTTCTAAATGAATTGAGGTGTTTGAATGAAACCTCATAAAGTTTGAGGGTCATGATGTCAAAAGGGGATAATTAAGGTGTTTTTTAGGCTATTTGTATTTTAAATTATGTGACGTAATATTATCAGTTTTGATGACGATAACTGAGAAGAAAAAATCTCAAATAAAAATTCTACCACAAAATTAAAAATTTAAGGTCAATCAAAGTCAAATTATCTGTAGTCAAACTAATAAATCTATAGAACAAAATCATGTCACCTCAATAAATTATTATAATTTAATATAATTAATTTCCCATTGTAAGTGGTTTAAATGTGAATTTATTGACTTAATAAATATTGTGAGACTAATTGATTTTTTCATTTATTTCACCAAATTTCAAATTTATTATCAACAAAAGGTTGTGGTTAAAACTTCTCTATATAAGGCTTTGTAATTAGACCTTTTATACCTCACCTCAGTCTTGATAGCTCATTTGCATTACTTATGTAGTGATTCATTAGATAAATATATAAGCGATTCATCATGACCAAAATCATAATATTTTCAGTAGTCATAATGAGCATTCTCGTTCAGACAACAAATTCTGCACTTACTGATGGTTTCACAGTTCATATCATCAACGCTCTTTCAAATAACGACACACCTTTTTCTGTTCAATGTAAATCTCAGGATGATGATCTTGGATTGAAAACTCCTAAAGTGGGTGATGATTACACATATTCATTTCACATGAATCTCTTAAAGACTACTCGTTTCTATTGTCACTATTCATGGGGCTCTAAAAAACAACTTTTTGATGTTTTCAACAGATATCAATCTTATGAATGTGGAAAAATAAATGGAAATGATTATGAATGTTTTTGGAAAGTACAGGATGATGGATTTTACTTTGGAGGTCATAATTCTCCAGAATCGTATTCCAAAAAGTATGATTGGAATTAATGTATAAGGCTTGCTATATGGTTTTCTAATATTTTGTAGGCGTTGGGTCATGAAAATAAAATAAATTTATTTGGAATTTTATCAGGAATGATAACTTGAAATTGAGTCAATTTAGATAAACATGAAAAATCTTGACTAAATTATATTATTTAGCTTTATAAACTACACTAGAATGTAGTTTGTTAGGGTTTTGTCTTGATTTTCTTACCTTATTTAAAGTTTATTTTTTTTTGAAGGACAATCAAAGTATTATCATAAATTTATTTATACTTTTCCTGAAAGAAAAATATAATTTCTTCCATATTTGGTTTATTCTTTCCTTAGAGGAAAAGTCTGGAATCCTATAAATTGAATACTCATCTTCCCATACAAAAAAAAATACAATAGAATCCACAATGTAGTCGTTTATAGAGTTATGTTTATGAGAAGATTTTTCTCTCTACAGTTTAATTAGTTTTTAATTATGTAGGCCAATTGGTCATATCAAATAATAATATTATGGCTTTTAGTATAGTTTTATGTGTCGTCTCATTTATCGGCATATGATTTGAAATTGTAAGCTTCCGCATGACGCCCTAATCACTTTCGAACCTAACAAGTGGTATCAAAGCATATGGTTCAATAATCCAATGGAACAAAGTTGAAGATGTCACGCCCCGAGTCTACACACCGTACATGGCCGTCACTTGCGAACCATCGCTGGTCACCAAGCAAACCCTTGCCATGGCTCACTACTCAACGGAAGACTTACTTATCAAAATAAGAACTCAAAACAATCATTAACTCAATTGTCTCAAACAATTAACTCTGAATATTTATAAATTCTCTACAAGCCATAAGAAGGCAACTCAAGTCTTATACATTAACAAAGGAAATGGAAAAGACTCCTAAAAATATTATTGTCTATGAAGCCTTTAATAACTATGATGAAAGTCGGAACAAGACCCATGACATCCTAACAAGATTGAAAGTAAATGTGGAACCCTCTAGAAGCAAGGAGGCTCACCAAATCTAACTGGGATTGCAAGTGGTATCAACGGAGCTTCTGTTGACGACCCTGAATACCTGTATCTACATCATGAAAAGATGCAGGCCAAATAACGTCAGTACATTGAATGTACGAGCATGTAAGGGAACACAGAAACATAACATATAGCTTGAACGAATAAAAAGGAAGACATACTCAGCTCATATCAACTCAATTCAATTCAAGAATACACAACTCAGGAATATTTAACTCAACTCAGTATGAAAACAATGATGATAAGATGCAATACATATAATGCTTTTTAAACAATAGCTAATAACTCAGTGTGTATGAAAATACATAAATAGACTTTTTTACTCTTATTTGGGAGATTTTCTAACGGACAACCATCGCTATGAGCAACGTGATGATACGACTTCTCACCCACGTTGCTAGAACTGTCCTATACCTTGCCGGAGTATAGGACATAACGTCTCACCCACGCTGTCAGAACTGTCTTATACCTTTGCTGGAGTATAGGACATCCTCAACTAATTAAGTGGATCCACTAAGTTATGCTTAAAAGCAATAAGGAATCATCCAAGAAGTATGATCCTTCACCTATGTTGGCATACATGGTTTATGAGGATTTTGAGTTGTCTGAACTCATTGTCATATCAGTGTTCAATACTACTCCCAATAATATAACTTATGCTCAAATATTTAAAAACACAACTCTTCCTCAATTTGAGATAATTTCACAAAAGGTTCTCTTAAAAGAGATAATACTAAAAAAACTCCTCATGAACTCATTTGAAAATCAAGGTTTCCTCTCGTTTTAAATGTAAAATGTTTTCACTTGGGAATACTTAGTTCCCTTATACTCATTTTGAAAAAATGAAAGTCAACTCTCCTCGTTCTCTTACTCATTTACTTAAGTTTTAAAATAAGTTTTAGAAGATTGTAAAGAAAACTCCTCAAAATTGTTACTCGAACTTTACTCTTAACTCGTCCTTGAATTTGAAATATGAATTCAAGAGTTATTATTAGTGTATATAGGATCTCTCAATGATTAATGAAGTCTTAGATAGTTGAAAATAAGAAGTGAGCGAAGACACGATTATAGAACTCAGACGGAAAGAAAGACTTTAGAGAAACAGGGGCAGGCGACCCTGGCACATCACTGACTCAGGCCAGCCCGTCAACTTCTGAAGGTCACTTCTGGTGCATTTCAGGTGCGGGGAGCCCCCTTGGGGCCTCAGTGGAGCGCCTTCCCACCCAGGTCCCAAAAAACCCGATGAATTTTTGTTCTCGATTTTTTATCCTAATTCATCTTGAATCGATTGATTTCTTCCAAACCTCCTTAGATTCATAAGCCCAACATAATTCCTTAAAACCCACTCAAATTACATCAAAACAACACTCAATCTCAAGACCCTCACCTCAAGAACTCAACAAAACTCCATTATTAAAGAATGAAACACAAAACCTCAAAGAAACTCAACAATAATCTTAATATACTCAATCTCATGGATGAGTTCAAAATTTGAAACTCGTGATTGGCGTTAGGGTGAACAAACTCAACACTATGAAAACTTACATACCTCGTAAGAACCAAATTCATGGGGAAAATCCTCAAAACTCGATGGACGTTTGAAGCTTTCTCCCTTTTTCTCCTCTTGAACTTTGCCCTAACCTTTCAAACATTTTTAGAATGACTAAAAGTGATTCCAATCAGTTTAGACTCCTAAAAGGGTGAAAAAAATGTGTAGGCCTAGTGGGGTATGGAAAAGACCAAAATACCTCTCCTTAAAATGGAGTGAAATGTCTTACTACACAGGCTGCACTCAAACGAACATATCTCCTTCATTCGAACTTGGAATTTAGCAAACTTGGTGGCGTTGGAAAGAGGACTCAACGACCTTCGATTTGATATATCATGGCCTACACAACTCATCCTGTGCGGAGAGTTATGGTTGTTTGAAGTCGACCCAAAACTCACAATTGAAGAGTACCGTGTACCAATCTCAATTTAGCTTTTTCTAATTTAACGCTTTCTAAGACCGAGGTGTTACAATATATCCTCCTTGGGAATATTCTTCCTCGGATGAGATTACTCTAACTATAACTTAGGGTGGAAACATTTAACACCCAGCTCAAACACCCAACATACAATTTAACTCAATCGCATGACACCCTAATCACTTTCGAACCCAACATAATTGTTTTTGAATATTACAGATTTTATGATCACAAACACCCCCAAGAAAAAATCCTTGATGTAAAGAATGGTTTCCGCTCATTTAAAATGATTAATTTAAATAAAATTTGAATGCGATTAAGAAGTGGTTCCTCTTAAACTAAGAAAATAAAGTATGTTTCAACTCGATTTACCATTATTATCCTTATTTAGAAGTGTCACTTCTAAAGGACGAACATTGCATCATATTGTTGTACCCACGGAAATAGTATTTGTACTAGCAATTTCCTACAATCACGTCACCACTATGTGGGATACAAGTGTTATCACCTCCATTTTCATTTATTGTTACTGTACTACGTTCCTTCTACATCTTTCTTTCTCTCAAAGTATTCTATCTGCAAAATTGTATGCTTTATCCCAATTGCCAGAAGCACTTGAAAGGGTCTTCTTGAACTTTCTTTATTTCTCCTCTACAACTTTCTGTGCTCTTTTCCCTCTCTCGCTCCGCTTTTTTGTACCATTTTGTAAAGAGTTTTGGTTAAACTTTGTTGCGGGTGGCAACACATTTCTGCGATTTCTAAAAAATATTAAGGAAGGCTTTTGTATCTTTATTGTATGAATTAATTCTTTCTTACATATCTTTATTTACTATGTGAAAATTTTATGAAGAAGTTGACAAAATTAAGAGTAAAAGCCATAATTTGGGGAACACCCTCAATGGCTTTGACTTATTACTATTATATTGATTATTACTTATGTGTATACCAAGCAAAAATTATGAGTAAATGAATATGGAATCGGATTATAGATGCTATGATGAGAGATGAGAGAAGCTAATAAGAAGTTCAAATTCTTTTAGGCAAGATTGAAAAACATCATCAATTTCCAGTATATTTGATTACTAGTTCACTCTTTTTTTCCCTTGTGAAGGAAAATTTACATGAAGACACAATTGTAGATTTTATAATTCATGGTCATTATATTTTTTCAGATCATTATTTTTGTTACACACCTTTCTTGCATGTAGGGGTGTGCACTATTCGGATTAAACCGAATAACCAAACCAAATCAAACCGAATTTTTATTTGGATTGGTTTTTTGGTTTTTCGGATTGGTTTTGGATTAAAAAATTACTTTGTTTGGTTTTTTGGTTTGGTTT
>JAJOOE010022200.1:0-12023 GCA_036250405.1 Solanum raphanifolium | reverse complement strand
CATAATCTAATTTTAATTTCCTTTAATATTTAGTCATGTAACTAATACTTATTAAACTTATTTTAGCATGATTTAGTACTTTTAAATTATGATCATTTTCATTATGACTTGTTAATTTACAATATTTGTTTTACGCGATTTCATAATTATTATTTTTTGTTGGATATTTTAGTATCATTACTCATATAATATTTTGTGTTATTTTCTTAATAAACACCTTAGATAGTTGTATTTTGGTAGGACTAAAGAAATATTTGAAGTACAAGTAAATTATATGTTTGTATGAATACTTTTCTGGAAAAAACCCAAAAAAACCCGAAAATCCAAAAGATCCGAAAAAATCCGAAGTTGAAAAACCCGAGTTTTATTGGTTTGGTTTGGTTTGGTTTATAGATTTAAAAATCCGACACAAATGATTTGGTTTGATATTTGAAAAACCCGAACCAACCCGGCCATGTACACCCCTAAAGGAAATAATGTCAATTGAAGATCCTTCGGTATAAGCAAGTCCAAATTACATATTAGTTGATTTTAAAAATTATGAGTCAGTTCTTGTTAATGTTAATACAGAGGAATTGGAAAAGATGATTCAAAATATGGAGATTTACAATTCATCTATTATATTTTTAATTTTTCTAATTTAAGTTTATGAAATTAGAGACAACTAATTTTAACTTTGTATGTTTTGAATTTTATCAATCTATTAATAAAGTCGAAGACTCGTTGAATCTTTGCATTTCTTACTCTCTTTTTTTCATAAAATTTGTATATCTTCAATTAAATAATTTTAATTACTTTACATAACCATGTATTGAAAATTAAATTGTAGCCACTATAATAAGTCAATACTTGAAAAAGTTAATACTAGCAAATATTACTTAAACAAGCATTGACATATAAAAATTCAAAATACTTTTATTTTAATATTTGTAACTTGTAACTTATACTTATATATATATACACACACTTGAAGTCTATTTTTCTAATATTTTATATTCAAAGTTGTTAAAAGAAATTTAATTGATTTCTTTTAATAATATTGTTTTTTTTAATTTCTAATATATCCAATTGTTTTAATCTCTCTTGAAGCGTATTTTATAATTTGGGGTGTTTCTTGGTTGTTGAAAATTGTTTCTGTCCTTCTCTCTTTCTGTTTTTAATTGTATATTCCTCAAGCCATCAACATCGTATGCATTGATATATATTTTGTGAAAAAACAATCATATTAATTTTGATTTAATTTTATATATTCTAGTAAATATATTTAGGGTATGTCAATGGTTTTATCTTCTTCTTTTTTTAATTATAAAATTATATTCTTGTCTTTAAAACAATAAATTTTTTTTACTGAAATAATATATATTTATGAGTTTAAATTATATAATTGTCCGTGAACATAATTTGTAAACAACTAGATTATATTTTACACGTTGTAGTAAGTACGTATTTTGTTTTTAAGATTTCAAATCTCATATTCTAAAAAATTTATTTATATAAATTCATTAGATGATCAAAAATATAAAAATTATTCACACTAAAGAATAATTATGTATAAAATTAAAATATAATATATAGTATATACATATATTAGAAAATTTTGCGGCGCCCAAAATTAGGGGGCCTAAAGTTTATTTACTATATCACCAAACAACGTGGGAACCCTTTCTCTTTTTTTTTTTTTTAAAAATTCAATAGGCTTTTTATTGAAACAAATCAACACATACAGCAATCATTTGGGCCTATTGCCCAGTCCAAAAAGACAGTACAGAGATAACAAAAATAACGGGCAATATCCCACTTTTGACATAGTCCTAATCTCCTGCACTATTATACTTTCCTTAAGTGTAGGGTTTCCTGAAAAACACTCTTTCCCTAGTTTCACCAACCCCACCCTTCTGAAGATGCTTCCTCCGTGGCGTATTCGTCTCCTCTTGATTTTGGTCATCAATGCCTTTGTCTCAAGTATTGTTTGTTGTTCAGCTCACAAAAGTAAGTATATGTCCTCCTCCTTTGTCCTTTGTTCTGTGTTTCCTCCTTTTGATTTCTCTTCTTATGTAGATGTGCTCTCTAATGGAGCTTTCCTCTTGCCTACTGGATCTTGTTCAAGGAAGGATTGAAGTTAATCGGTTCGTCCTCCATACACTTCTGTTCTCCTTTTCCACCCTGGATTTCTGATTTCGTCATTTTTCCTGGTGATGCTA
Source organism: Solanum raphanifolium (assembly GCA_036250405.1). Lineage (NCBI taxonomy): Eukaryota > Viridiplantae > Streptophyta > Magnoliopsida > Solanales > Solanaceae > Solanum > Solanum raphanifolium. The sequence goes on along the minus strand of JAJOOE010022200.1, from coordinate 9,822 downwards.
AAATGGAGTGATTCCTCCTCCACATGTCATTGATTGATGCTCCTTCCAGGTGTAATCGCTTCCACCTGATCCCAATTCCTTTTTGCCGAGTCCATTTTAGATGGCTAATATAGTCTAGGCTAGGATGCATTTCACATTCATGTTTCATTTTGGTATTTTGTAAATGGTGGTGTATATGTGGACAATACTTCGTAGTAGTCTCCCCTTTCCCATTATCCCCTACAAGGTGAAACTCGCATATATGGGATATTTAATTTGTCGCTGTTCAGGATCCTTCTTCCATGTGTATCCATGCTTTTAAAATCTGTGAATATGTATCTGCCCTTCTCTATAGCCCTGTTTGCAAGATGATCCGCTAACTGATTTCCTTCCCTCATTATGTGCTGAAATTTGTATTGTTTTCCTAGTAGACACGACCTTATTTCTTCCACTGTATCATATATATTCCAAGGTACTGCCCACTCCCCCATTAGGACTTTGTTCAGTAGCATAGAGTCTGTTTGTATGATGACTTGGTTGTGATTCATATGCATACAGTGTTTGCTTGCTTCTAGGATTGCCTTCGCTTCTGCCTCTGTACTTGTCACGTTATCAATATTTGATCCCTCTGCATGTATAATATCCCCTTTATCATCTCTTAGACAAAAAGCATATGAGCTAACCCCTGGGTTTCCTCTAGAGGCCCCATCGGTATTGTATTTAACCCACCCTTTAGGAGGACATTCCCATCTGACCAGCTTAATATTCACGCGTGTGCTGTACTCTTCCAGCTCTTGAAATATATCTGCCCATCTTCCTGAACATTGCATGGTTGGCCTTCTTACCTTTATCAACATGTACATGTTCCTAGAAACATTGTGAATAATTCTTGGTATTGATATTCCTTTCCCTTCATGTTTTATCCTATTTCTTCTTTTCCATAGTTCCCATATTATAAAGCTTGGAAGAGCTCTATAATATGGTTTACTATCCGATCTGCACTTTGCTCCCCACCATTGCATAATGACTTCTCTTAGAGATAGTCCTGCTATGTTGATACCTGCAAAAGAGGAAAAATAGGACCAAGTCCTGTTAGCATAATCAGATCTTAGGAACACATGTGTTAGTGTCTCTTGATCCGGTGTAATACAACACCAACATCTCGACGGACCTTCAATGCCCCATCTCCTCACTCTATCATCCACCGGGACCTTAAATTTCCATAGTCTCCACATTAGAAATGACATTTTGAATGGTACTCCTTTTGTCCAGATCCATTTGTATATTCGATTTGGCTTCCCTTTATGCCTAATATAATTCCATGCTGACTTGACTGAGAAGCTTCCCCTTGTATGCAGCATCCATCTTGCCCTATCTTCCTCAGTCCTCCCTCGCGGAGGTTTAATGTTCCTCAAGATATGCTCAGTCAATTCTGCTGGTAGTATTTCCCTTACTATTTCCTCGTCCCATTCTCCTTCCTTGGTAAGATCCTCTAATCGTTCATATCTGTCATCCCATTCGAATTCTTCCCTTGTGATGGTGTAAAGATCTCCCAAACCTGGGGAACCCTTTCTCATATGTGACTTATGTTATATTATTTCCTATAGGAAAAAAGTGTATTGTGCTTATTCTTTCTTGACATAATACATAAATATCTATTTTTAACTTGGTTTTATTGGAATCTATGCAGAGACGACGAAGTCAAAATTAGGAGTTCGGAGATTTATATGTAAGAAAAAAATAACTTCAAATATAATCGATAATTTAACGAACGACAATACATGAGAAACGAAAATATTATTTTATTTTAAGATGAGTGAATTTTATTTTATTTTTGCCTTTTCTAATTGTTAATATTATATTTTTTTAATTAATTTTTATTTGTTAAATTTGCATAAATAGCATAAGAGAAAAATATTGCAAAGCATGCTTTGTTTTTTTTTTTATTTAAAAAAAGAGATACTTTTGATGATAGTGAGGTTCGAGAACCCGCAACTCTAGCATGGGAAAGTGTTTCCGGCTCCTTCCTTACTACTGAGTCGTCTGTAAATTTTATTCAGGGTTCACAAGTTAGTATATACATATATTTCTTTATTTATATATTTAGGGGTCTAAAGGTGATTCACTTGTGAATAAATTACACACTTTACTTTGTCAAATTCAAATTGAACCATTAGAAGTTAAATTAATTGTAGGGTCATTTTGCTACATCACCAAACAACGTGGGAACCCTTCCTCATAGGTAGGGATGGCAATGGGGTGGGGTGGGTTTAAGGCTATGCGGGGCGGGTGGGGCGGGAAGGGTTTAAGGTTGTGCGGGGTGGATGGGATGTGGGGCGGGTTGAAGTGGGTTTTTTAAAAATTAATGTGGGGCGGGGTGAGTTGCGGGTATATGTGATTTCATGTGGGTTTAAACTTAATTTTAACTTCTTACATGTTATAAGAGTGATAGAGCATTATTTATTAAAATAATTTCTTTAAAGCTACTAAAATATTCAAGATAGTAAATGAAAATGGTTCAATAAAAAATATTACAATTTCTTACATATTTCCAATTGACCTCTAAAAAATAAAATTTCCAGTCACTATCCTATTAAATTAATACTACTTAATGAAACAATGAATTTCTTTTTATGAATTTTATTTTTATCATCAAACTTAACTAGAAAAAGAAAATATTAAAAAAGTTATGCGGGACGGGGTGGGACGGGTTGAAAATAAAAAAAGTTGTTGTGCATGGTGGGGCGGGGCGATTTAAAAATTATGCGGTTTAAGCTCAACCCGCCTCGCACCGCCCCATTGCCATCCCTACTCATATGTGTCGTCATGTTCTATTATTTCCTATAGGAAAAAGTGTGTTCTGCTTATTATTTATTGACATTATACGTAAATATGTCTTTTTAACTTGGTTTTATTGGCATCTATATAGAGGCGGAGTCAAAATTAGGATTTCAGGGTTTTTATATGTTAGGACAGAATAATAACTTCAAATATAATCGACAAATTAACTAAGGATACTGTATAAGAAACGAGAATCTTTTTTATTTTAAGACGAGTAGATTTTTTTAATCTTGTTTTTTGTTTTTCTAATTGTTAATTTTATATTTTTAATTTATTTTTATTTTTATTTGTTAAATTTGCATAAATATCAAAAGAGAAAAATACTGCAAAGCATGCTTCGGTTTTTTCTTTTTAAAAAAAGAGAAACTCTTGATGATAGTGCGGTTCGAGAACCCACAACTCTAGCGTGAGTAGCGTTTCCATGGTCCCTTCCTTACCAGTGAGTCGTTAGTCAATTTTGTTAGGGGGTTCACAAGTTAATATACATATATATTTATTTAATTTTTTAATACAAATATAGGATCTACGGAAAAACTATTGGGTTCGTCCGAACCCCCAAACCCTCACTTAGCCCGCCCCCACATCTATGCCCTCCAACTTTGAGTGTGCACAAATCGACACTTAAAATTGTATAATGTTGAACAAGTAGACACACGTGTCAAGTCAGACGTCAATAGGACACGTGTGTAATTGTGTATATGTGCTCAACCTCTATTCAAGTTTAAGTAACAATTTGGGAAAATACATAAATCCCCCCCCCCCCCCCCTAAACTTGTACCAAAAAGTCAGTTACACGCTTAAACTATTACGGCGGCCTATTACACGCCTAATCGCTTGTTCAAAGTGATATTAATACCCCCTCAGAACGTGACATGACAAAGAAAGTGTCTTCACCTTCCTTAAGGTGCGTGAGAAGAAAAAAGAAATTTAGAATGACAAATTTGAACACATGGCACTATTTTATTGGTCATTATATAATTATGTATTATAATTTTTAATATATTAATTATTTCAATTTTCTTTCTTTTTTAATCATTTTATTGGTGGCCCCAATTTCTTTAAAGCATATACATTTTTCTTAATTTTGAGTTCTTCTTCTTCTTAAGGAATCACAACATTTGTCACCATTGATTGTTTGATGGAAGCACATCCAACACTCTACCCTTAAAGAGGAACTCTAAAAAGAAATAGAAAGAAGTGGAGAACATGGTGACTTCCAAAGAAAAGTTAATAATTTTCAACTTAAATTTCATGATTTTTCCGTTCGAACTCGCCGGAGGATTCACCGGAGAAGATTACCGAAAAATAATCACGAGAAAGATAATTATTTCTATTGAAAATCTTATAACATTTATGCATAAAATTCATGATTATATTACCTAAATTTATCAAAAGTTCATTGAAGAAAATGATTTCTCCATCTTTGTCTTCTCTATTCTCGCCGGAGCACTACCTACAACCACCACAATGTCATTTTTATGTCTCAAATCATCAATAGCATATTTGATTAATATTACACACAAAGAATACTAATGAAATGCTTGATTTACATACTAGTTATCAAGATTTTTAAAGAATTTTACAGATCTGGAAATTTTATTTGTTCCATCGGCAACAATGGTGTTGTCCATCACCAATCGCCGCCGCCAACATCTCTTAACTTCATAATTGACTTACTGACTCCTATTTTCTCTTCAAATTTTTATTTTTTCCTTCAATTTATGAACAATGGAGAAGAAGAAGAAATAGATTTTAAAAAGAGAAATGTATGGTAAGAGGAGGAAGATGCCCAAATCTTTATTCTTTTGCAAAAGTTTAAGAAAATATCAAGAGATAAAGGTTTTTAAAAATTAAAATAACTATTATTTATGTATGAAAACGCATGTACAACACTTTATATTACATACAACTGAGTTGGTCTTCGGAAGGGGGTATTAATATCACTTTGAACAAGATTAAGTGTGTAATAGGTCGTCACAACAGTTTGAGCGTGTAACTGACTTTTCGACACAAGTTCAGGGGGTAATTTATGCCTTTTCTCTAACAATTTATGCACATCTAAAATTGAAGAGCATAGATATCAACTAACACTAATGCTTTGTTTGGTTTGAATACAAGTTATGCTGGGATTAGTTATGCAGGATAAGTTGTACTGGGATAAACTATGCTGAGATTAATTATGTTGGGATTAGTTTTTACTGCTTGTTTGGTTTGTCATATTCAAACTTATATTCATTGTATAATTTTTAAGAATAATTGTTTACAAAAATACCCTCCACCTTATTTAGTTTTTTTTTTTTTTTTTTACATTTTCTTTGCAAACTTTAGTTATTCATTCTTAAAAATAAAATTTTCATCTTATTTAGCTTAAATATTTTTGTGTGTGCATTTCCATGATTGTGTTGTATGTTTTTTTTTTAAAAACTAATCTTTCATCTTATTGGACTTAAAAATAAAAAACGTTCATCTTATTTAGCTTAAAAATAAAACTAATTTAGTTCGAAAATAAAACTTCCATCTTATTTAGCATAAAAATAAAACATTAATTTTTAGTTTATTAAAGTAAAAGAAATTTTATTATTAAAGTTATCGACATTTTAAAGTTATCTACATTTTAATTTATATATAAAATATATTTTTTGAGTGAGTAATAAACTATTTAATAAAAAATATATAATTTATTAGTGGATTGAACATTTTAAGAGAAATCAAAATGTAAATAAATATAAGAATTAGGTAAATAAATTCCACTTATAATATATTCATAAATAAAAATTGAATTTATAAAATGTATGTAAGCATTAAGATTTTATTGGATTTAAATCCATAAATTAATTTGGACTATATTATATTTAAGAAAATAGTTTAAGTTATGTGGCAATTCAAGTCAAATTAAATGATCCACTGAAATCATGACATATGTCAGAGTTATGTGGCAATTCAAGTCAAATTAAATAAGCCACTAGAGTTATGTCATGTGTCAAGGTTATGTGACAATTCAAGTCAAATTAAATGAGCCACTAAAATTATGCCACGTGTCAAAGTTATGTGGCAATCCAAGTCAAATTAAATAAGTCACTAGAACCATGCCACGTGTCAAAGTTATGTGGCAATCCAAGTCAAATTAAAATAAGTCACTAGAATAATTCCACGTGTATATATGTGACATGTTCTGACACAATCAAATCAAAGCTTTCATCAGAGTGCTATTTTGTTGCTGCTGAGAAGTTTTGATGATTTAACAAACTTCGGGAATGATGCAAAAAGGAGGACCAATCCAGTTACCTGAAGAGGAATGCTAATAGGGGGACTGGTGAAAGGGGGAAGAATGTGAACAAGTCTGTTATCATCAAAACTGGGGAAAATGTTGTTTTGGAGCTGATATTAAGTTTTGATGATTTAACAAACTTAGAGATCTAACAAGGGACTAGATCCTTGTTATTGGGACTGACGACAGGGAAAATGAATGAATTAACTCAGTGTGAGGAATATTTGTTTGTCATCATCAAAAAGGGGGGAAATATTATATTCTAGGTGTTTTGATGATCCTCACAAATGCAGGGACTCGGTCCCTGGCAAAGTGCTCTCGTCCATATTCAAAGTAGGGTACAGTTGTAAAGCTGTCTTGTTAGAATGGTTGGTGAAAAGTGCAGTGTACTTCACTAATAGGAAAGGGAAGACGAGGTTGTTTGTGTCAGTGGTCAAAACTCTTGTTGGTGACTGATATATACAACAATAAACAAACAACATTATTTATTCAAAAAAAGAGATATATTCTCAAGAACTCACAAAGAACACATTGCAAGGACCTGATCCCTGCAAGACTGCGTATGTGAAAAGAGGACAAGACATCTGTCAAACAAGCTGTCACCTCTGATGTAGTAGGTGCACGTCTTTTTAGAGAAGCGGGCTCTCAGCCAATGGGGTCATCTCAAGAGGTTTGTGTCCATTTAATATAATCTCTTCTCACAAGACACAAACCAAGATTTGGCAAACAAAATTCATAATCTTACAAAGAGAAGACCATGTTCAATGAAGAACACTGCTCATATCAACAAGGTACATGATGGAGTGCTGAAGCGTCTTGTTGTATTTTGAGCTTTGTGTCTTATGTGCTTACATTGTAAATCTACTCCTAAGTTATAAAGGATGGTAGATCAGTTGCTTGTCTAAGTCTTTAGGTTGAGTCGTATTAACTAGAGTTAGTTAGTCAAATCATATTTGTTTTAGTCAAGCCTTTTTACATCATTGTTTTGATTTTCTCTTGGGTAGAGTTGCCTAGGAGTGTCAACTAGAGTTAGTTGATATTTGGGTGCAGCAAAGTTGTTGCTTGTTTAGCTCTTATGTTGGAGATCGGAGTTGGTGGCTAGAGTTAGCCTTGTGGGGTTCTTAAAGTCTAGACCAACTAGAGTTAGTTGGTTTAATGGGCAATAGGATTATTGCTTAGTTTCCTTTGTAGTAGAGTTGCTACTGTAAGGGGGAAGGAATTAAAGAGTTTTAATTCCTAGGTTGCAGGAGTTTGTAATATGAAACTTTACTCCATTTGAATGAAATGGAGTTTGGGTTGAAATCTTGTAAGTATAGGTCGTGGTTTTCACCGCCCTTGAGCAAGGGGGTTTCCACGTAAAATCATTGTGCCTGATTTACTTTGAGCTATTTATTTTCCGCACTTTTAATCTGTATGGGGACTTGGTCTTGTGATCACTGGTGGACGTGTACATTCTAATAATTGGTATCAGAGTTTGGGCTCTCTATCTGGTTAACACCAAGAGAGAGGTTCCTGCGAGGAATGATGACACCACTGAACGTGCAAAGAAGTCAGTCCCCCACAAAACAACCTCTTTTTTATGGTCAGTTCTATAGATGGTGGAATATTCGAATGAGTGACTATCTCATGGCTGAGGACATTGAGGTATGGAACATTATTTGTGAAGGTCCTTATGTGCCAACTATGGAGGTTAATGATGGAGAGGTCACAAGAGTCATTCCCAAAATTCGACAACAATATAATGACTCTAACAGAAAATTAGTCCAGAAAAATCACAAAGCCAGGAAGCTACTGATGTGTGGCATTGGAGTAAATAAATACGATATAATCTCATCTTGTGAATCTGCCAAGGAAATCTGGGATCTGTTGAGAACAAATAACTTATGAGGGTATTGAGGAAACAAAGAAATCTAATCTAGATCTCTTTACTACTCAGTTTGAAAGTTTAACCATAAAAAAGGTGAATCTATTCATGAAATGCGTACCAGATTCTCCACCATTACAAATGAGCTTATGTTCATTGAAGAACCAGTACCTGTGTGCAAGCAAAACTTTAAGATACTGGAAATTCTTCCCAGATTTTGGACAAATGAATTTGTGATTGATGATGAGACAAGGGACCTGAAGTAAAGATGTTGGATGCGCTATTTGAACATGTTCAAGTTCATGAGACGGACAAAAAAATGATGGTCTCATTCTCAAAGGCAAAGACAAAAGGTCGGATCCGATTAATGAGGTTGATCGAAAGAAAGATGCAAAAAGGGACAAATCACTTGCTCTCAAGGTTTCACAAAGTGAAATCCCTGAAATAAATAAGAACATGGGCTATTTCACTGGAAGATTTCAAAAAATCGTGACAAAATGTGGAGCTCTCATGAAGAAAGGCAATCTTGACAAGGCTACAAACTCAAATGACTTGTGTTTCAAGTGTGGTAAACTAGACCACTTCATTAGAGACTGCCCTATGCACAAGGGTGAACACAAGAAATTTGTCAGGTCCGGAGGAGACAAGAACAAAAGTAGGGACCAGATCCATGACGAGTCAAGCAGAAGAGAAACTGTTGATTATAGGGTGAAGAAAGCTTTAACAGTCTGGGAAATACCTCAAGTGATTCAGATGATTCTGAACACTCTAGTGATGCTTTCATGGAGAAGTCGGATGATGAAGATGCTAATGAAGAGGCAACCTTATCATACTTCAAGAAAAACTTGAATACTTTTTCCATTAGTAAATTGAGAAAGCTAGTTGTTGTACTAATTGATTTGATTGGTGCGCTAACGACTGAGAATGATCTCGTGAACAATAGCCTAGACATCTGTAAAGATGGAAAGATTGCTCTAGTCACCCAAATATCTGATATTGAAAAATAAATGGTTGTTCTAGAAGCTGAAAATCTAGAACTGAAGGAAAAGATAAAAAGGGTGACTACTACAGTTTCTAAAAGGAAAAACGAGGCAAGTAGCTTGCAGCTGGAGCTTGAAAATAAGTTGCACACTGCCGAAATGAAGATGAAATTGGCTCTAGAAAGAAATCTTATGTTGGAGAGGGACCTGGTCCGTGTAAAAGAGGAGCTGAACAAATCCCTCAAATGGACCACTTCTTCTAAGATTCTTACAAATTTAATAAGTCAAGGCAACAACAGTAGAAGAGGGTTGGGTTTTGAGAAGATAGATCTCCCATACAATCCTCACAACAAATATGTTTACACTACAAGAAAATAGCAAAATTGTGACAGACAATTCTGTCACAAATCCGTCACAAATCAACATTTTTGACGGATTTGTGACGGAAAAATGGACGTCCCAGAACCTAGGGTCATAAACTCATTGTGACAGATTTCAATTCCGTCACAAAATTATTGTGACGGCATAGTGACAGACCTGACGGTGACAATATAAATCCTTGTATTTGAATTAAATTCCGTCACAAATTTGAGACAGAATTTTGGACGGAATATTTCGTAACAAAATAGTGACGGAATAGTTTCTGTAACAAATTTCTAAATATATTCACAATATTTGTGACAGAATATTTCGTTACAAGTAAATTGTGATGGAATATTTTGTCACAAAATTGCTCTGTTGTAGATATTAGTATCAAATTTAAAATTAATTGTGACAGATTAAATCCGTCACAAATTTGATTTTAATTTAATAAATAATAATTGCTATATGTAGTAGTGGACAATTATTATATAAATATATATATATATATATATATATATATATATATA
>JAJOOE010022198.1:0-16466 GCA_036250405.1 Solanum raphanifolium | reverse complement strand
AATATATATATATATATATATATATATATATATATATATATATATATATATATTCTGATGTTGTATCAAAGATGAAGAAACAGTGGTTCAGTGAATAGAACAAGGGGGCAGTCGGGCAAATAGTTTGGGCTGTGGGTTCAATTGGGGTAAATATATTAGGTTGAGTTCAATTTGAATAAATACTTTACCTAATAAGTCCAATTTGTGTAGTTTTTTCATAAATAATCTCATAAAAAATTCCGTAATTATTATTCTTATCCACGAACCCAAACAAACCCTAACCATTGGATGAGTCGGTGGGCCCAACTAAGTCCACCAACATTTGGTGTGAAACCGACATCAATTTTTTTCTTATTTATTTTTTATTTCTGGTAGAAAAATAGTAGGGAAAGTTACTTTCACATAGAAAATGTGTGCTCTATATTTATTTGAAATAATGAAAATTTTAAAAATGATATTTTATCTATTGCACTCTATTTTATTCGAAATTGTATTGATTCGCTTTTTCTAAAATTTCATAGAAATAGTAAATGTGTATAATATATTGGGGCTCTAGGGAGATTTGTTACGATTTTGTCCTGATTTTCTTACTTTATTTGAAGTTTATTTTTTCTAAAAAGAAAGACAAAACATTACCATAAATGTTTTAATTTTTTTCTGAAAATAAAACATTATTTTCTTTCATATTTGGTTTATTCTTTCCTTAGAGGAAACATTTGGAACTCTATAAATTGAAGATCCATCTTCTCATACAAAATACAATAGTAACATCCACAATGTAGTCGTTTAAAGAGTTTTGTTTATGAGGAGATTATTCTCCCAATATAGTTTATGCTTTTTGATATTAGTTTTCAATATGTAGGTCACTTGACCAAACCATATTAATAATATGTTTTTAGTATGCTTTTATTTGTCATCTGATTTACCAACCATATGCTTTGTTATTGTAAGCTTTCACATGACGTCATGATTACTTTCGAACCCCACAAGTTGTTGGGTTCGAAAGTGATTAGGGCATCATGGGGAAACTTACAATTTCAAATCATATGGTTGATAATAAAAACATATTATTGATATGATTTGGTCAAGTGACTTACATATTGAAAACTAATATTAAAAAACATAAACTCTATTAGGAGAATAATCTCCCCATAAACAAAACTTTAGACGTCTACATTATAGACGCTACTGTATTATGCTATGAGAATAGGGATCTTCAAATTTTTCCTCTAAGGAATGAATAACTAAATATGTAAGAAGTTTATTTTTTATTTTTTTCTTTCAAAATATGTAAAAACAATTATAGTAATGCTTTGACTTTTCTTTAAAGAGAAAATAATATTTAAATATGAAAAGATAATCAGGACAAAACCTAACAAAATATGATCCATAAAATTGGGTGGTTAAAATTTAATGAATACTGAGAGCATAAGTAAAAGTCAAGTCAAATGGTGAAGAAAAAAAAAAAAAACCTAAAAAGGTGGTCATCGGAATGACTCAAATGGCTGCTCCTCTCCCCCCACACCCCTCGTTCTAAATACTTTTTTGGTTCACTTTATTTGTCGCGATACACCTATATATTAAGAAAATAATGATTAATATGACTATTTTATCATACTAGTCTTATTAAATGATGTCAAATATTAGTATTAGATTTTGAAAATAATTTGGAGAATAAGCAATTAATGACAAGAGTAAATATGAAAAATATATAATACTAATTATCTTTTCTTGATATGTTAAAAATGACAAATAAAATTGAAAATCTATATTTAAAATAATAATAAGTAAAAATGAATAGTGAAAATGTTAGTTAAAGTTTACCTATAGTATCACATAAATTGAAAAAGTAAAAGTACAACTTTCAAACCTTCTTTCTTTCTTGAATTTTGTATCGAATCAAAGTGTAAATAATAAGGATGAAATGTTTACATTTACGAGCGGAGTCAGATAGGAGCAAGGGAATTCAACGAAAAATTATACTTTACATTCAACGTTAAAATTATTTTTAATGTATATATATTATAGTATATATTGAATTCCTTTAATTTTTTCATATATTCATTTTTTTATATTTTAAATTTTCTTAGTGAAAATTCTGACGTCACTACTATGCACCCTATTAGTGGGTCAAAATATAGGCACAAGAACACTTGTCACATTATACACGTATATATGGTCATCGATTTGTTCTAATTTAATTTGGTATAAGCTGAAAATTTTTCAACAATTTTTTGTCCCTTCTTGGAAAAGTTTTAGTAATGCGTTTTATCAAAAATAAATTAGCATGTGATTGTGATAAATAATATTTCATCGTGTTTTACGTTACTTGAACATGCTTTTCTCAATTTATATAAAAGAAAGACCGTTGAAAGAAAATATTAGTCTTTTGGGGCTTTCTAATTGGTCAAAAAGAAAAACGTGAAATATGAAAGTTTATCGGCTTGAGATTTTTATAGTAATTAACTTCCAACGTGGTAAAATTGTTGTCGTGTTTTTCATTTATCATATATGGTCAATATATATATATATATATATATATATATATGGCTTAACTACCAAATGAAGAAAAAAAAGATTATGTTCAAGAAAATGTTTGGATGTTGATAATACAGACGTATAAGAATTAAGAAAAGTAACTTAAGTACCTTACCAGTTACTGTTTTTTCTCTTTACGGTTCAATTCACACTTTACAATGACTTTGAATTCACAACTTCATTTTATACAAATGTCAAAACCAAAAGTAAGAACCTTATTTCTCTTAATTTCTCTGTCTTGTACTTGTATAGTGTTTTTCATGTTAGTTATTATTGTTTCTATTTTATGAGTGTTCTGTAAAGTTACATTATTGTCTTGTCGCGTCAAATTATTAGAGAAGTCATATATTTGTATTATAAGCATATTCTTATTGGTTAACCGAAAACGAACCGTTAAGGACCAAAATCAATAAATCGAAAACCGATAAAAATGTCTTATTAATTTAGCATATTTAAAAATAAAAAATCAATAAATCAAATTGATAATACATAAACCGAACCGAAACAACCTATGCACACCTATGTTTGAATATTTATGTATACTATAACAAATAAAGGATTTTACGATAAATTATTCAGCAACGTCGCTTTATTATATTTAACGTCAATAATAAACATGAATATTTATAACCAACACTTTATATAAATAATATTAAATTTTTAAAATAAAATTCAATTATATTAACTCAATTACCGCTAAAATTAAAACTAGTTCAGTGAGAGAGTTTGGTTAGGGCAGCCCAGGATGAAGTGGTGAGGTCAAAGCAGCCAAAATAATATTAATTATTAATAATTAATAATTCAATTAATTATTACTGGCATTTTCAAGGGTCAGTGGTCTTATTAGTTGGAATTGAACTGTGAAACATGGTGGAATTTACTATTATTACATCCTCCGTTTCATTTTATATGACACAATTGAAATTACGAGAATCAATCAAGTTTTTCTTTGATCGTTTCTTTATATATATCTTTTACCTATTTTAAGTTGTTAACTTATAATTTACAATCAAAATTTAAACGTGTATATCTTAAAATTTAGTTATATATACCACATAAATTGCGACCGAGAAAGTAGTAACTATACAAAGTCATTGCAACTTCACTATTATTTCCACCTAAACAACCATTTAGGGACCCATAATGGGCCACATTAGTCTTGACTCCACACTTAGTTTTTCCTCTATAAATTTTCCATCTTAGTTTGCATCTTTTGCATACAAATTCTAAGTTACCTTACTCTATTTTCCTCTCCAACAAATTTTAATACCCTATACTTCTTGAAAAAAAACACAAACTTTTACTCTAATCCTATGGATAATTTACCAAAATGTGAAGCAAATTATGTTTCTCTAACTCCTCTTACCTTCTTAACAAGAGCCTCAAAATGTTATGCCAATAGAACCTCTATCATCTATGGCAATGTCCGTTTCACATGGAGGCAAACCTACGAGCGTTGTTGTCGCATTGCTTCCTCTCTTCGATCCCTTAACATTGTCAAGAACGACGTTGTAAGTACAAAAAATCAATCAATTATCGTTTAAACGTGATGAATTTATGTTATGTATATGTTGAATGTATAAAAACCTAACACAAAATATTATCTCATGTGAGTTATTAATACTTATTATAGAGATTTACATGAAATTACATCAAGTGACATGATTCTATAAATACTTATTTCACTACAAAAGAAAAGAAGAAAGTAGTGACAAGACAATTTCTATCGCTAAACAATAAAAATCTTTTTCTAATTCATTTTTAAATAAGTTAACGATAGATTATTAAAAAAAATCATATTACCTATGAGCTATTTGGCGATAGATTAACGACGAATTTCACAACTAACCCTTTTTTTCTTTTTCTTTTTATAGGTTTCAGTGTTGGCACCAAATGTTCCAGCAATATATGAGATGCATTTTGCTGTGCCAATGGCAGGGGCTGTATTGAATACAATAAATACAAGGCTAGATGCTAAGAATATTGCAATTATTCTCAAACACTCTGAAGCCAAAGTATTTTTTGTTGATTATGAGTACCTTGAAATTGCTAAAAAGGCCCTTGAACTACTAGCAACATCCAAAATGACAAGAAAACCCCTCGTCATTGTTATCGATGACATCGACTCCCCTACCGGAATCCGGCTAGGTGAGCTCGAGTACGAGCAACTCGTGCACCAAGGAAATCCGAGTTACGTCCCCGAAGAAATCACCGATGAATGGGATCCAATCACCTTGAATTATACATCAGGTACGGTTGAAAACATCTAATCATCTCATCTAAGAATTTTAATTTATTTATAAAATTGGTAAACCCCCCTCTATCTCAATTTATTAGTCTATCGTAAAAAGAATGACAACTTTTTATATTTGATAACAATTTAGCTTAAAACATCCTATTTTATCCTTAATGATTTATGACCACAAATATAACTAACATAAGTTTCAAAAGTGGTTCTTTTATCCTTAAATTCAAGGGGAATACCATCGCATGAGTTGAGATGAAAAGAATATATGTATTTATTTACTTAATTATGTCTTCAACAGGTACGACTTCGGAGCCTAAGGGGGTTGTGTATAGTCATAGAGGGGCATTTTTGAGCACTTTGAGCCTATTATTAGGTTGGGAAATGGGTACTGAGCCAGTGTACTTATGGTCTTTACCAATGTTCCATTGCAATGGATGGACATTCACATGGGGTGTAGCAGCACGTGGTGGGACAAATATTTGTATTAGAAACACAACTGCCAAAGAAATGTACACAAACATTGTGTTACATAATGTTACACACATGTGTTGTGCACCTATTGTTTTCAACATCTTACTTGAAGCCAAGCCACATGATGAGTACTCCAAACCCATAACCACACGTGTCCAAATCCTCACGGGCGGCGCACCGCCACCCGCACCTCTTCTCGAGAAAATCGAGAAGCTGGGATTCCACGTGGTCCATGCTTACGGGCTCACAGAGGCAACCGGGCCGGCCCTCTTGTGCGAATGGCAAGAGAAATGGAACAAATTACCTAGTGAAAATCAAGCTAAGTTGAAATCGAGACAAGGGGTTAGTATACTAACCCTAGCCGATGTCGATGTGAAAAATATCGACAACATGCTTAGCGTGCCACGTGACGGAAAATCAATCGGAGAAGTGTGCTTGCGCGGGAGCAGTATTATGAAAGGGTATTACAAGAACGATAAGGCGAATTACGAGGTTTTTAAAAATGGTTGGTTTTTTACTGGTGATGTTGGTGTAATTCACCAAGATGGATATTTGGAAATTAAAGATAGGAGTAAAGATGTTATAATTTCTGGTGGAGAAAATATTAGTAGTATTGAAGTTGAAAATGTTATAATGAAACATAAAAATGTTGTAGAGGCATCTGTTGTGGCTATGCCACATCCAAAATGGGGTGAAAGTCCATGTGCATTTGTGATTCTGACAAAAAATTCACAAATTAAAGAAGTGGATATTATTGGACATTGTAGATCAAATTTGCCAGGATTTATGGTACCAAAAAAGGTGAAATTTGTTGAAGAATTACCCAAGACTGGAACAGGAAAAGTGCAAAAAAATCATTTGAGAACAATTGCTAAAACATTTGTTGTTGTCACAGAAAAGTCAAATCATCAAAAAAGCAAAAATACAAGTCAAGTCAATAGAGAAAAGCCAAGATATTATGAGCAAATTCTTGCTTTGTCTCGTCTATAATATAATAATATTATATTATATATAATAATGTAATATTATAATATTTGAAAGATCAACAACAACATATTCGGTGAATTTCACAAAGCGAGGTCTGAAGATGCTGGAATATATGTATATCTGATCTGTCTTAAAGATATAGGAGTTGTTTTCGATAGTTTAACAAAAGTCTTGGGTAAGGACTTATTATTATAAAATTCAAGTGTTTAAATAGTATTATTATACTTTTTTGGCTGCTGTGGAGTTTTTTTTTGTTGTTGTGTGTTTTACCATAAAGTAAATAATTAATTATGTAACTTTTGGTGACATCTCTAATTGGAGTTACTAGTGACGATTGTCTTTGCTTACGTTATCAACTCTATATTTCAACCACTCACTTTGTTTAAATTTATGTGATAATATATACTTTTCGGTTCTTAAGATTCAAATTAGTTTATGTTTAATTGTAGTATTTTTATATATCTTTTAAATTGAATTGTCAATTATTGAACCTTATAGTTCTTTTTACGTAGTTTTCATTTCATGCCTAGATACACGATCAAACTTAAATTGTTTGACTCTCCAAATTCTAATTGTGCAACATAAATTAAGATAAAAAGAATATTATTTTATTGTATTAAAAAAATATTTAATTCTATTTATGTACTACAAAAATACTAATCTTTCAACAAAGAAATAGATTGGTACTAGATTGACCTAAAGTCTTTCTATTTATCCAGCTAGAATTCAAATAGAATTCAAGGAAAATTAATGTGATAAGACAGAACAAATTTTTAAAAGTGGGATAATTTTTAGCAAAATATGAAGAAAAAGTGATGGTCCAATTTAGACAAGTCCATCTGGAATTTGATGGGCTTGGGCAGCACTGATCCGTAATCCTTCCACTGCGAAGAGCAGGAGGCAATCGTTGCTCTGTGAAGCCAGTCTGACGCAGTCCCCTCCACTATAGGATCCATGAAATCTAGGCCTTTGCCTAGGTCACATGGACCAACTCCTCGCTTGGAGAGGGCAGTCCAGTATACTACTAGCCTAAACCCTACCATTTGGACTAATCCAATATTCCATCACTTTAAATCCCCCACTCAGGTTATAAGTTCACGTTACTGAACTCGGCATACAATCATTAAACTCTCAACTTTATAAATTACATATATTTCTTTTCTTCAAACGATGTGGGAATTAATTAGAATAATTTTATTAATTCCTGACTTTATATTTATATCAACAAACTTTTTAAGAGCTAAAAACAAAAAAAAACATTATCTAATATTGATCCTTGCTAGGATGTCTAATTCTCTCTCTTATTTATGTAATCTAATTAATTTTCACTAAAAAAATTCAAATAAATCCAATCAAATTATGGTTTTTCCTTATTGGTTAATATCATGTCTGAGAAAATAAAAATATTTTACTGACTTTCAAATACCAATAAGTAATTACATTCATGATCTATAATTATGTGAAATCTTATTTAAAATATGTATAAATTACATGTCCATGCCCTTGGTATTGATAATTCCAATATTAATGTGGTTCGCTCGATGTAAATTAAAGACATCGAATACTGATTACGTGTCATCATTTAATTGGGACGCGACACTTCTCCAATCAAAAGGGACTCTAAAATATCTTCACAAACTACACTATCATAGATCAATACATGTCCACCATCATGAACTTCATGATATTGAATCCAAGGTAACATTTTTGCTACATACCTTTGTAATTTCAAATTAATAAATTTGTCCTCACAACCTTGCCAAATGTGAACATTACTTTGACCATTTTCAAGAATAGGACAACTAATTAGCTCCAATGGATCAAAATCCCACTTACTAAAAGCCACAAGGAAATCATTGCAAAGGTTGTCAAAATCACTTCTACTCCTTAGTTTTTCCTGTAGATGGCAAATAGAAAAGTAAAGACTCAAAAACTAAAGTATTTTAACAAACTAATTCACTATACTTGTATTGCCCTCAAATTATTGTCCACTTTTTACCCTTTTTTTTAGTCAAACATTGATCATTAACATCATGTAAAAGAAATAACTTAAATAATCATCCACTCAACTGCTTAAATGAAAAGTAGCCGGTTGAGGTATAATATGTATAATCATATACAATTTGCATATTCATTAACATAATTTAGAAGATATAACATAAATAGTTATCCACTCAACTGCTTAAACTAAAAATAGTTATTTGAGGTATATGATTCCTGTATAATATGTGTATAATCTGCATATTGACTAGGAAAACTAAACAATTAATCCGGCCAAAGTTTTCTATAATGATCCATAAAATATATAGAAAAGCATGAGGTATTTGAGATATTTTTAAGCGGATACAAGATTATACACTGATTATACATATATTAGTCATGAATTTAAGTCACAAACTAAACAACAATTTGAAGCATATAGGAATAAGTATATACAAAACATTGAGATAGCTATGAAATAGAATTAATTAACTTTACCATTTCAAATTCAGGTACATTCTTGGTTGAAGAAGATGTGGATGATTTTGCAATTACCAACCAATGTAGTAATGATCTAGGAACATATCTAGCAAGAAACATCATCCACCAATAATTTTTTTTCCTTTTATCATCCTCAATAAGATTGAGAGGAAGAGATGGCCATTGGTAATTTACAATGGGGACAACAAATGCCACACCTGCTAACCTATTAAAACACTACAAGATCAAAATCACAATAAACAAAAGGGCGGAATACATCGACAAACCCTTTAAATTTGACCGTAAACAAAGGTAGATATAGGATTTTGATAAATTATATATACATATCAAGTAAAAAAGAAAAAAGAAAAAAAAAACATTTTGGTGTACTAAGCTCTTGCTATGTGCGGGTTTTGGAGATGGAATGGATCACAAAGGTCTAATATACACAGCCTTACTCTGCATTTCTATAAAAGGTTGTTTCCACGGCTTGATACCCTGACCTCCTGAGCATATGATAACAACTTTACCAGTGACGCCAAGGCTCCCCTTCTATATACATATTAAGTGGACCTCTAAATATAATTACAGGATTTAAGCCAAATGCACGATTCGGGCAAAAATTAATGGTCAAGTACACATCTGAACTATCACCTTTTCGCGAGTTTCATATCTCAACTATTAGTTGTTCTCTTTTCATATCTGAACTATCACCATCTATGTATTAAGACACACCTCAAAACTAACTAGGTCAACTTCAATTGTTATCTTTTCTTATTTGAACTATAACCATCTACTCAACATCTATGTGTTTTAATACATAGATACTGATAGTTGCAACTCGTGAAATAGGGATAGTTCATATGTATTATTATTTTTTTACTATTAACGCTAAAGTATTGGGTTCACGTGACCCATTAATTTTTGCTCAAACATTGTGTATTTTTACTACGATATTTACTAAATATTTATAAGCATTTAATTATGAATTCAGTTATTATTATTTATTAATTCAAATAATCTATAATAAATTATAAACTTTAAATTCTGAATCAGCTATCAAATTAAAGACCAAAAAATGCAAAAAAAATAATAGTGGATCTTGCCTTTGGGAAATGTGCTTGATGCAACTCCAAGTTGGGTAAGATCCCATGGAGTTACTAATAATATATAATTTTGATCCTAATTGTAAGTGATCAGCCAATTCTTCAATATCACATGCTTCACTCCTTTGGGATCTTTTTGGGTTTGGGTCACTTTCCCCATATCCAGCTCTATCATATTGAACTACATATATCCCCATTTTGTTCATCATTTCCTGTTCACAATTTCAAGAAACAAATTAAAACATTCTTAAAATCCATGTAATAAAAGGAGGAAAATGATTTTCTGGTAAAAGTAGGAAACACAAGTTCCACAAATAATATTCTAAACGGATTGTCTCTTCCTCATCCCAAAGCCCATCCCACACCCAAATCCAGAATTTAAGCTCTATGGATTAACCTTTAACGTTTTAAATATTAAACTCATTTATTTTTAAAGTTATAAGTTTATATTTTACTATCTATTGTGATTTTATCAAATTCTATCACATTATTTATGCACCACTTCAAAAGTTATTGAGTTCAAATGCACCCAATAAAATAAAATCATATCAAAGGATTCAAATGAACCTGATGCTATAAGGCTTAATCCACTTTTGCCACACCCCTAATCTCCACTATATTTGCCTAAATTATACATAAGCTTATTAAACATAAAAAAAATTACTTATTTTTCAAGAAAATATTTTTCGCTCGTACCGTATCACACCATAAAGTATATTATGGAGGAGATATACCAACCTGGGGTGCAAGAAATTCACTTTCTTTGGAGCTATTAAAGCCATGAACAATGATTATTCTATAATTGGATTTCTCCTTAGCAACACCTCTCTCTTTGTAAGCTAAGTTTCTTCCATCACTTAATCTCAATTTTTTTGAACACATTTTGATAGAAAATTTTTTGAAAAAGAAAAAAGAGGTTGAAATTAGTTGTGTATATGTTCTTCTATCTTGGAACCTTCAGTATATATTTATACACACATTTTTTATAGAAAAAAAAAACAGAATAAAATATACTAATAAAATACTTTTTGGTCAACCATTTATGTGAGATTTAATTATCGAGCAACTCAATCAAAATCAGAATTCTTGGCTGGCATCAAAATTAATTTTCTTATAAAACATAGTACTAATTATATGGGTATAGCCATACTAGAACGGCTCTAGTGGCCCTTACCTCGTTATATAGCATAAAAGAAGGGAGGAACTATCAAAAATAATTATAGTTGGATCGTAATTAGAGATCTATAATTATAGTTTGCTTAATTTCAATTCGTAGCTACATGTTAGATGGAGAAGAAAGGGAAGAGATATCTAGGAGATATAGGCAAGAGACGGGAGAGATACAATTAGTTTGTGTATTTGATATGTAATTGTATCACAGATACAATTGATTTGTATCAATAAATATAATTGTATAAAAAATTAGCTACATGTTAGAAGGAGGAGGGAGGAGAGCGAAATTGAGAGAGGGAGGGGATACGCGATATATATATATATATAATTGATTTGTATATCTGATCGATAATTGTATCACAAATACACTTGATATAATTTATTTGTATCAATGAATACAATTGTATCAGAAACTATTTTATTTGTTGATACAAATCAATTGTATTAACGAATATAATTGTATCAAGTTGTATCAGGTTCAAGTGTATTAATGAAATACAATTTATATCAATAAATAATACAATTTGCATCAATGAATACAGTATAATTGTATCAATGTTGTATTTTGTAATAAATTATAGTTGTATTTGTTGTCTGGTGTATTTTTACTTATAATTGTATTTGTTGTCTTGAAAAAGTTATCATTCATATTTATTTATTATTGAAAATATATGATTTGTATAGTTAACAGTTACCATTTGTATTTTGTTACTCTCAATTGCACACGCAAGTGTATGTGGTCACGCAAGTAATATAGTGGCTCTTAAAAGAACCAGATTATCGAACCCAAAAGACTTGTCAATTAACTATTTTTACTAAATTATACTGATCTAATTATTTATTTAAGAGTGCCAAAAGAAAAGAATTCAGGAATAAAATAATAAAATTACTTACAGTAATTTGGAAAATTCAGGGGCTGCAGCATACAATGAATCTCATGTATCATATTATTGGCTTAGAACTAATTTTAGTTGTCAAGGTGCTGGTTTACAGGGTTAATTGTATGAGTCGGGTCTCTAGACCTCTAGTCGCCTACTCTAGTTAGCTGTCTAATTACATCGTTGAGCGGGGATAAGAAGGCCTAACTGGCGAGCATTTATATTTAACCCCTCAATTTAATGGATTGATCGAGCTCTCTATATTCTCTGGTCTATCTAACCCCTCCTCTCTCGATTTTAAGATTAGACAATATATTTATCTCTAGGTGGCTAGTCAAGAAATACTAAAGCAAGAATATAAAAGTAACTTATAATGACAACCAAGAATTAATTCAAGAACCTTAAATAATCAACAATCAATCCATAGCTATAGCCCCAGAACAAGGGCGTTTAGCCACTAATCTCTAAGAAAAGAATCCTAAAAAATATTGACGATTTTCTATGAACTATTTATAGATGTAGAAAATTCTAAATAAAATAACTGAGTCCAAAATTAATAGGAAAATCAAAACCCAAACTGAATTGAATTCTGTTTGACTCGCGCACTGTCCGCCGCCTTCAAGATTTGCGCAAGATTTGTGCGCAGCTCCTTGTTTCATATTGTGACACGTGGCAAGCTTTCTATTCGCTGATTAGCAATTTGCAATTTGCAATCTTTGCACTTTATATATTATATATTATTATATTGAATTTATTCCATTAAATTGTCTGCTTAATTTTCTTCTTCAACCTTTCATCTTTAATTCGTTTTAGCTCCAAACTTCTTCAACTTTACAATAATTTACTTCTATAAATAAAATACACTATTTAGCACAATCCATAAAATTCATACTAAAAAAGGACAAATATAACTAATAAATGTGAAACAAATAATGATTAAAATATATATTTTTGGCCTCACATCATATTTATATTATTGATTGTTATCGTTTGTATTTATTTTGTAGAGAAAGTTAGAGACTAGTGAGGGACAGGAGAGAGGTAAGCGAGAGTGTAGAGAGAGAGAGGAAGAAAGGAGAGATAAATTTATTATAAAACAACTATATATATATATATATATATCTACAAATTGCAATTCGCAGGATGTTGACATTACTCAACAATCCCCCTCCCAACACCTACCTCATGCAGAATGTTGCTCTTGGGAATCGAACCCACGACCTTGGCTCTGATACCACTTGTTAGGATCAAGCACTTACCATCATGCCAAAAGTTATAGCTTATAGCAAAGACGCAACTTTATTTCTTAACTAAGTCTGCCAAGCAAGCGTCATGTTCGATCATGACTTTGACCCGGGCCACCCAACCCCTCATGGGCCTTGCCATAGGCAGGATGCTGATATTACTCAATAAGAAATAATTACAAACAAAAGAAAGAAGACATAAAACCATACCTCCAACTCCAAGAAAAAAAGCAAACAAACAAAAAATTCGATTCAATTTTAACAAATGATTAAATTTTTAGATAAAATTTTATTTTATTTTTTCACTAATATAATTCTCGTGAAATTATTCCTTTTGCACTTGTTAGTGATTTTAAATTTTAGAGGCTTCGCCTCATCTTTACACACTAAAAAAAACAAAACAAAACAAAAAAAGGATAAAAACTATTGTCGTATGATTTAGTGCTTGTTTGGATTAACTTTTATTTTTTATAGGTATTGATTTTTAAACCTTTTTTTTTTATTGTGGAGGTGTTTGAAAAAGTTATACTCCCTCCGTTTCACAAAGAATGATCTAGTTTGATTTGACATGTAGTTTAAGAAAATAAAGAAGACTTTTGAATCATGTGGTCTTAAATTAAAGTTATGTCAAATGTACAAAATTGTCCTTTAATCTTGTGGCCTTAAACATGCCACGTGAAAAACTGAAGTTAAAATATTACCAAAAAAAGAAAGAGATCATTCTTTTTTAAATAGACTAAAAAGGAAAGGAAATCATTTTTTTTAAACAGAGAGAGTACTTATTTTTAAGCACTCACTTTTAGGTCAAAAAAGTTTTAAAATAAGTCAAAGATAGAGTACCGTCTATTAACTTTTGACTTATATATTACTCACTCTATCCCTAATTACTTGTCCACATTTCCTTTTTTAGTTATTCCTAATTACTTGTCCATTTTGACAAATCAAGAAAGAACAATTTTTTTTATACCTATTATACCCTCAATAATTACTTTGAAAAAGGTAGAACTTTTTGAAAATATTAAGTTTTTAATTCATCCACTTCATAATTAATAGGGATAAAATGGTAAATTCACTATGTCAATTATTGATTTCTTAATAGACATGCGAATTCAAAAGTGGACAAGTAATTAGGGACAAATGGAGTACTTTTTATAAGTTCATCCAAACAGCCTTACTTCTTTTATTAAGTTTGCTGAACTTCTACATTTTTCAATTGTTAATATTGCCTAATAGTGTTTTGCTCTAACCTGAAAGGAATTAATTCAAATCTTGAATAATTATGAAAAAATTACTTGGATGGATGTCTTTTAATAAAAAATTACTGATTTTAGCGATATTTTTTTATTTATTACCATTTATAGCAATTATATGTTAAATCTGCAATATGTATTAAAAGTAAATTATGTATGCAATATATATGTATTATAACTGTTTTTAAAAATATATTATGCTTGTTTGGTAAGAAGTTGACACATTGTATTATAAGTGTATTAAAATGTATGATAAATGTATTATCCATCAATAAAACTTGTATTATATGTGAATAATAAATTGTTCTTTGTAATATGTATTAAAACTGTATGATAAATGTATTAAAAGTGATCAGGTGAAAAAGAAATGTTATTGCTATAAATGGTAAATATTTTTTTATTATTGTATATTTATGTAAGTTTCCCTAATTATCATCAAAATAGCTTGAAAAAATTATCAACACACGTTGAGCCCAGAAGATAGTGCCACATAGGCCGAAAATAAGTACAAAATTATTTATAAAATAAGTTCGGAGGGTAATAGGACCTTAGTATAGTATAAGTGTGTCTCTAAAATTTCGGACATATATTGGGGGTACTTACGCATTTTCCCAAAGACTAATCATTAAAAACTTCTAACATTTCCTATAAAATTGGAGCTAACTAATTCTTCATCTACAAAACATATAAACATTATTTTTTACGTATAATAATAAATTAAAGGCGAAATGGTCTGGTGGACCCTTGTACTTGTATCAGTTTGTATTCTGGACTGTTTTACTTAACCATTTGTCAACTGAACCCTTAAACTCAATGAAACACAATTTAACAAATCCCTTTGACCATTGACCAGACTTATGTGGCTTTAGGATGTCTAAGTTGGCAAAAGTGTGTAACTACACGCTTCTTTAGGCGAGTGAATAACATTTTTGAGTTTAAAAATATTAAAATTATAAAAGAAATAATTTTTTTAAAAACAATTAATTAAAACATTCCTTCTTCTTCACCCACCCGTCCTTTTCAACCATTTTCATCCCATACCCAACCATTTTTCTTCTTCTCCACAATCTATTAACATCATTTTACCAAATCTTGGTCACATCTTGAGTCCACTGATTAACCGCGGAGGGAGAAAGTGGTGCTGGTGGTACTCGCCAGAGACTATACTGAATCACAGTGGAGTGAGAGAAACGGCGTTAGTGGTGCACGCCGGAGACCACTGCTTCGCAGTGGAGTGTGAAAGAGAGAGGCGGCACTAATTAGTGGAGAGGAGAACGAGGTAGGTGAGGGTGCAAGGTCATGGTGGCGAAGAGGTTTCTCGGCCAGATCTATTGGTGTGGTGGCTTAGGTTGTTCGTTTTGTGGAGGTTGGAGGAGGAAATGAAAATGGTGATGGTGTGCGGCGGAGATGAAGACAAGTGAGAGAGAGAGTATATGCGATTTCGCTAGCAAAAGTGGCGACAGCGGCGGCGATGGCTTCTCCGTTAGATTTTGGCCGTGAATAGTGAAAATGGGGAGAATTAAATGTATGGAGTTTTACTTTAAAGAAAAAATTAAAATTTTACTATTTACCTTTTATTAAATAATTTTAAAAAATAGTTATGAAATAATTATGACATGACACTAATATATATGACGTGGATATGACATGTCATTTATATAAAGGAGAGTGAGCTACACACATGATTGGAGGGGCTTAAAAGTCTCATTTTAATTGAATCTAAGGGTTCAGTTGACAAATGATTAAGTAAAAGGGTTCAGAATACAAACTGATACAAGTACAAGGGTCCATTAGACCATTTCGCCTAAATTAAACCCATTATCCTAAGTAAAGTAGCTTTATTTTCTTATACATGTTCTAAGAGTTTTTTTGGGGGGATTACAGATCTATTTTAGTTGATTTGTCATAGATTAATGACTTAATAATAGGGAAAATGCATAACTTTAAATTTGTCGCAAATTCAAATTAAGTCATGTCTCAATCAAACACTTCAACTATGTCCAACTAAATCATCTCTCAATCGAACATCTCAAATTTTAATAAATGACATTTGAACTGAGTCATGTCTCAATCAAACACCTCAACTATGTCCAACTAAACCATGTTTTAAT
>JAJOOE010022197.1:0-16431 GCA_036250405.1 Solanum raphanifolium | reverse complement strand
CAATATTATGAACTATTTCATTCCTCCGGATAGTAACAAATTAGCCCTTTCGGAACTCTCAATTAATTTTGTGTACCACCACAAATTTCACAACACCACTCTTATGGTGACCATCTCATTCAAGGAGAAAATTATTATTATTGTCATGGTTAAATTTATTACATGCAAGACTTATTTCTTGATAACCAATGAAAAATTTGTGTTGCCACACAATAATATTTATTTTGGTCATGACCACAACCTTTATAGAAAAGAATTATTTCTTTCTTTTGCCCTCCAACAGTTCATAATAAAACATACTACAATATTTGTGTAGTACTCAAAGTATATGACAAAAATGACTATTTATGTCAAATATTTTTTTTCAATCTCTCAAACCTCCCGTAGAGGTGAGATGTGACATTTATCCATCAATACACGAACATGTTCTTATCCATACGAACACAAATCACATTTTCTTCAAGAAATGGACTATAACCATTTGTACATGCTCTATAAGTTTTTATCCGAAACTCATTGTCATGCTTTGGCATTATCAAATATATGTGACTCACCTGATCAACATCACTTTAAGAGGTCAAATGTATTAAATGTACTACCACTTTGTATTCTTTTACCTTGATGGAGGATTTACAAAACGTTTCAAATTGGGTTGCATCAACAACAATGTGCACAATATCTTTTCATACCACTTTGATGCATAAAAATTACCTTCACATTAGAAGGACCATCTTAAGAAACAATGTGCCCAATAACCTTTCATACCACTTTGATGGACAAAATTACCTTCACATGTGAAGGACCATCTTAAGAACCCATAATGTTCTTCCTTTTAATTACAACAATGATGATCATTAACATTTTACCATACTAATATTCATACATTCAACCACTTGTCATTTTTAAGACATATTATGCACTGCTACCACATTCACATAAAAGAATGGAGCAAATTAATTGGACAAATTTCATGACTTTCAGTCAAAAGTATACAACTTTGTGTTAGTCATCATCATATCATCACTATAGTGCATTAGGACTTAAACCCAATGTCTTACCCATATAAAAACGCCTTTGGTCATGAATCAATGAGACTTGAACCCAACTTCTTATTATCATGGTGCATCGAGACTTTAACTCGATGTCTTACCAACTTGTACGGTGAAACCTGAATTCACCGTCTTATCCTCAACCAGTGTCTTAATAAACCAAATGTATTACCAAAAATAAATATTGAATACCTTAAACATAACCTGAATTTGACTTAAAATTAAATAAAAATGAACAAAACTAATTAATTAGAACAACATGTTGGAACCATAAAAAAATCTCAAGTAAAATAAATTAAAACATTTTAATAGTCCCTCACAATGTTGTTATGAAGATTATCATAATTTACTAACCATTTTAAATAACCCACAAAACAAGCTTTGTTAGTACAAATAATATATAGGATATGAAGTATACCTTGCAGCCGAAGAATTACTAGGATAATTCATAAAAATCAAGAAATACCTACCATCGATTATTGATGGAGAATGAGCAACTCGTGCTGATAACGTGTTGTAAAACTTAAGAACAAAAGAACAATATAAAGAGGAAGAGAAGAAGAATATAAGACAAGAGGAACAATAAACTTTCTTTCTTTCTTTTAAGTGTTCACCAAATCTTCAAGTGTATACAATATGAACCCTAATGCCTCTATTTATAGTGTAACATAGAGGCCTACAAAAGGTTTGTCATAAACATGACATTAACATAAATATAATGGGGAGGTTATGGAAGTGAAAGGTTACAAGAATAATGGTTATAAAGGTGGAGGTTATGGTTATCTTCATAATGGAGGAAAGTATGGAGTAACTTCTTGATGTAGTGGACATCCACAATATATTATTTTATAACACAATTGTAACTTTTTGCTCCTTTTTTCTTTTTAAAATCTAAATTAATTAATCTCATAAAAAAATTATTCAGAACTTATCAATCTTCTTTCTAACATGAAAAAGTTTTTGGATAGGTGCTTCCATTGCTTCAGACTATGTTTTCTCTTCTTAGTTATTTCAATCGACAATACAAAAATTAATTTTAAACAAACTTTGATCCATATACATTCATATGTATTCCAAATTATTCAAGATACTCAAACCAATTTATTTAAGTAATACATTTTTTTTAAATTTTTTTTTAATGGAAATTTATTGGCCGGCTAGGCCATTTTATTGATCTAAAAGCAATATAAAATATCGTTCAGGCCCCAAAAAAAAAAAAAAAAGGCCTGCTAATAGTAAAACAGAAAGGGCAAAGCCCACTTTCCTAATTCTCCACTCTATACAAGATCTCTTCCGCTTAATTTGTGAGTGTGCTTTCCACTTCTTTTCATTAACCCTAAATGTTCTCTGAACTACCACCATGCTAACTCCTTTTTGTTGGTGCCTTTTGTGTGCTAAAATATCTTAGCCTATCTGATGTAGCAGCTGTAGATATATCCTTTTTGTGATCCATTGTTTTGTATATAACTAGGCTGCTTAGATAACACATGTTGATATCTCTAACTCTGTTGATAGCTTTGTGCATGTGGCTTAAGAGAAGAGTTATTTCAAAAAAAATATCTTAAATCTGTAGAATGTGTTTTAAAAAGAAAAAGAAAAAGAGAAGCTAAAAATTCATTAATTTTTAAATATAAAAATATAATAATTAAATTAAGATAAATAAATATTTCTAAAATTGAAGTGACGGTATAATTTTCTTGTCAACTGTCAGTTGATAGTAGTTAATCTCTTCATTTTTACTTTCTTTGTTACTTATCTCTTACGTCATTCCATCGATGCCCTTCAATAACACTTCTTATCTAATACATAATATCATATGTGCTAATATAAAAGGTTAACCAAGAAGCATGATGATGGACACAATATAATATGCAATAAGTAAACGAGCTTATGGATTTTCCATGAGTTCAAGGACGTATACAACCTTTTTCCAATCTCAAACAAATAAAAAACCTTCGACTCTTGGCTTTTGAATACCGTACCATGATTTCTTTGTCAAATAACATAGAAACTATCTCATAGGCTTTGAAGATAAAGAGGGCGTGACAAAATTCCCTTTATATGAACAAGCGGTTTATTTTGATGGAAACTAGACTCATAGGCCTTTATTTTTATGGGTGCCAAAATTTCTAACTCCCCAGAAGATATGCTCGTTCAAAATTTTACCATACTCATGATCACTTGAATAACTCCTCCATAATGAACACTTTAAATTGAAATATCATTAAAGTCTCATTTTGGCCTCAACTTTAAGTCTAACACTTAAAATGACTTAATGAGAGGGTTCCTAGGTATAGTTACCAATTTGTAACTTTGTTATCTCGATATCACACTAATTTGTCGCTATTTACAAGTTAAACATTGTATTAGAAGGTATAGAGTGTAACAATGATTATTCAAATGATGTTTTCACGGTACAAAGTTTTAAAAGTTAATTACTTTTGGAACACTGATTAAAGCTTGATTAGTGATTAAAAAAGTGATAATGTGCACATTTCATTCCATTTTAAATTATTTAAACCCCATTAATTCTTTGGATTAGTTGTTCGATTCCCTTTTTATATGATGTTTAGTTTGACACAAAATTTTAAGAAAGAAATAAAGTTTTTTGAAGTTTGTGGTATGATGAAAATAGTGATTGGTGTGGCTATAAAATTGTTTTAATATAATTAAAATAATAATTTTAAAATTAATTTTTTTCCAACTTGAGAAAGTTAACACTTTTTATGAAACAAACTTAAAAACACATTATCTAAATTAAAATTGAGTGGGTAATTGCCAATTTTTTTTTGCATTCTTGATCTAATTTTTTCTATTAGCTAGAAATTTTTAGTGGTTAAGCTCGTTCCAATACAAATGGAAAATAAAGGTTGAGCCATTTGTTCCTTTTTTTTTGTCGTCACATTCATATGACTTCATTTCTTTGTTTTTTTTTTCTTTCCACTTAGCTTTTTGCTCTTACTTTTTCCAACAATTTTATGAGCTGTGACAAGGCAGATGGTAGAGACTTGTGGTTGACAAATGCAAAGCTGAGTATGCAAACATTATGATTTTGTTGGAATTATGGTGAGTTATGATTTTGATTATTAACAAATATAATAGCTTAGTGTTTTAAGTTAATTTTTACGTAGTGTTTGACACTTCATTCTGGCGGAAATAAGATTACATTCGCGTAAAATATTTATTTTTTAAAACTTGAGTCTTGACCTATCAGATGACTAAATTGATATAAAAATCCTTCCAAGATTATTATCTTTATTACTAGTTTATTGACACGTGCAAGTGTATCTTATAATAACTGTTACTCTCTCCGTTTCAAAGAGAATGATATAGTTTGACTTGCCACAAAGATTAAGAAAATAAAAATGAATTTTCAATTTTGTGGTTCTAAATTAAAGTTATGGAAAATGTACCAAAATTCCATTTAATCTAGTGGTCTTAAACATGATACGTAGCAAACTGAAATTAAAATATTGCCAAAAAAAGAAAATAGGTCATTTTTTTTTGTAAAGAAGAACATTCCTTTTTAAACGGACAGAGTATGAGTTCTGAATATAAAGTTTTAACTATGTCTACATTTCAAGACTATTTATTTGACAAGAGAGTTGCTCGGATGGTAAACACCTTTCACTTTTAATTCTACGATTGTGAGTTTGAGCTACCAAGGGACTAAAAAGATGAAATTCTTAAGGAGGAAAAAAAGAGACTAATTATTTGAAATGTAAAATAGAAAATTAAAAGGTAAAATACTTTTATTAATCGATTGAAGTTAGGATATAGTGTTTTCGTAACTCAATATTGCGTGTTAAGGATTTTAATTTATTACGAACACTTCAAAGCTAAAAATGCATATTAAAAATAAATCCAAAATAAAATCTAAGTGAAAAATAATGTACCTTTTTATAGATATAGAAATTGTCCAATCAATAAAGGAATTGAAATTACAACCAATTTTTTTTTAAAAAAATGGAAGTATCTTGTGCCTCCTAAACTTTTGAGGGATATTCCTCCCCATGAGAACCCACTACAAATAGTGCCCTTTATGCCTGAGATTACTTGGTATTTAAGTGACTAGGGAATAAAAACTCATGGAAGAAGAATTGGCTGATGTAGAAGGCTTATTTTTTATCGTATCTACCACATAGTTTACATACTCAGATAAGCTGACTCCATTGCCTATAGTCAGAAGCCCTTATAGCAAGTGCTAGCTCTATTTATCCTATTGGGATTGGAGCAAGAGTGGAATGGCCAAGAGCGGACCTTTTTGGATATATAATCCAAGTTGATAGTAGAGTTACAGGAAAAGCCATCTGATGGAAAACAACTTTCACGTTTGGTTCAGAGAGCACTTTTTTCGTTGAGAATTCCTCGTTCCCTTTCGTGTGAATTCCCCAGCGGCGAATTTAAAACTTGTGGGGCCCTATCTATTCAATCTCTTGAGCCCCGAAGAAAACCCCCTACCCTTCAGACTCCATATATCTTTTGACTTTATATATGTGGGCACCTGATATCTATAAGGGTTCACCCACCCCGGTTACAACATTCCTTTCTATTGCGCCTAAAGTCTCTATTTCTGCTAATATTTCACGTGTTTCTATTTATGGTTCTTATGGAGCTACATTGCAACAAATCTTCTTTTTCTGCAGCATTGCCTCTATGATCTTAGAAGCACTGGCCGCCATGGCCCAAACAAAAGTAAAAAGACTTCTAGCCCATAGTTCAATTGGACATGTAGGTTATATTCGTACTGGTTTGGAAAACTTACATAGCAGCAAGGATGGTGCATCACCTATTTATCATTCTCGCTCAGGAGCCTAAACGAACACGCCTGCTACCTACTGTACTGGACATTCAACCAGACATTCTACCTTTGTCGAATAGGAACCAACACCACTGCATTGCGCTCGAACAGTTGAGCGGCCACCGGCCAGCAAATTTCGTGAACAGATATAGATTCATTCCTCGTACCTGGTCCAGCCTCACAACCCTTCGCGGGTTGGTAAGAAGTCAATCTTGTTTGGTAAGACGGAATTGGACAAAGAAAAGAGAGTGCTCAACCGGAACAACGGCCAAGAAAGACTGTAATTACATAGATAACTGCTCCTCCCCTTCTCCTTAAGGCTTTAAGGCGAACCGTATGGAGGCTGGAAAGAAAGACGCCCTCACCTTCTCTGGTGTCAATGAGAGCAATTTGAGTATCCCCCGTTGACCTTCTTTTGTAGATAGAATCTTCAATTAGTGGAAACAAGCAACCTTACTAAGAAAGGTGCTTGTTGAGTAAGGCCGGCTTTCTCCTTCGATCTGATCCTTTCTGTGACCCGAAATGAACTTATTCTCTCTTTGTCTCTTGCCTTTGAATCGGATATTCCGATGAAAGCGGATTCTCTTTCCGTCCCTCGTCATCGAGAGAAAGAATCAGTATTTATCTATCAATCCATATACGTATCAACAAATGTGGTTCTAGGGATCGGTCGATTGCCCCTCACCAGTAGCTAGAGGAGGAGAAAGGAATGACGTCCCGGCCTGGGCTGGGCACCTATCAGCCAACTATTCCTTTTTGGAATGGAAAGAAGAAAGGATGGTCATAGATCACTGATGTCGAATTCACGAAAAAGATCATATGTGAAAGAATCGTTAGATTATGGGTTCCCAGAGTAGACGAAATGGAGAATGAATGAAATAGAATAGTCTGGCAGAATCGTATGCTAGGGAAAGTGCCAAGAATGGAAATAACCTCCGCTATTTCCGCTTCAGAATTGCTACTAGAAGGGAAAATCTTTTTAGAGAAGGAAAGTCCTAATGAAAGCTGGAAGGTAAGTCAATTCTTTTAGGATAGATCGAAAGTTCCATTGATTTAGGTCTAGGAGGAGTAAGGGCTTTTAGCCTAGGAAGACGACGGTGCTAGAGAATCAGTAATTGGGGGAATAATGATTGTCGAAGCGAGGTAGCGGTCTAAGCCTCTTAGGCTTGGCACAAGAACTCTTCTCTCACCTGCTGGAAGGAAGTGATGTGACCCTGGTAGGATGAATTGAATTAGTTAACGAATCTTCCGTACTGCTTGCAAAGAAATCGGAAGAAAGGCTTCTGCCACTTGGCGACTCGGAACGTATGCGAAAAAGTGAATCAGAAATGAACTTATATAAGAGTGCTTATTCCGCTTCCTTCTACTCTTGAAAAGTGACACTTTCATGACGTTGGATAAATACCATTGGAAGTTAAGGAGCTAACATCCAACCTCTTCTTTAAAGCTATCTAAAAATGGTTGGGTATCTGCCTTAAGGCTTAGAAATCCTCGACCTTATGATACATTCGGTAAGCAGCGCCTCCCCAGCCACAACAATCATTGAATCATTGTTCAAGCTTCCTAAGCTTGCTTTGTTGCAGCAAGATAATCAGTCCGAGAGTGCTGGAGAGAAGAGAAAGCGGTAAAAACCTCTCTTATTCGGTCACCGAGAAGTCGGACGACTCTTCAGTAACCCAGGGTGATCCGACCCCTTCGATGCTTTTTTCGCTGTATACCCCCTCCATCCTTCGGAGGTGGAAGAAAGGGTACTCACATTTTAATACATAGTAGGGCCCCCAGAACGCTAAAAGGTGGGGGAACAAGAGTTGTCACGATAGAAAAGAGAAAAAAAGAAATGACTATAAGGAACCAACGACTCTCTCTTCTTAAACAACCTATATCCTCCACACTTAATCAGCATTTGATAGATTATCCAACCCCGAGCAATCTTAGTTATTGGTGGGGTTTCGGTTCGTTAGCGAGTATTTGTTTAGTCATTCAGATAGTGACTGGCGTTTTATTGTAAATTTCTCACATATACAAGCTCAAACTACAGCCAAGAGGGTGGAAGTTCTGTGTTTACAGTCACTCTCCTATATCCTATAATAACATAAGCATAGCAGAAAGCTTCCATGCCTTGCTATCCTATCTTTAAAACCGACACCGAATGAGTTGAACGTAGTGAAAAGAGTCGTTTCTTTGATGAAAGACGCCACAAAGCTAGTATAGTTATCGCACACCTGATCTTCTTCCTGATAGGAATAATCACCTTCTAAACAAAATAGGAGTGAGAATTCCCCAACGAATGGAATAAATGAGTGAACAAGCACCGAAAGGTGTGCGTTAGTGAAACGAATAGCTCAGTCCTAGCGGATAGGACAAAACTTCCCTTGGAGTTCCTAATTTACTACCGTTCAAAAATATTATTGATATTTAAGAATAATAGGATGTAAATTTTTATTGATTGTATTTAGAAGTAACTGGAATATATAATTGAGTCCGTGCTAGCACAGACCCAGTAACTATTTAAAAATAAGTTTTGTTGTAGATAATATTTTTGCAATTAATATTAAATATTTGATTCTATGACAATAAAATTTGCAAAAATACCTTTCAGCCATAGTTTTGCACAATAAATTATGACAATTTATCACAATTTTATGTTCAAATTTTGGTGATCTGTTAAAATTTGTGATTAAATATTTAAAGATTTGTTAAACTTTTTCCATAAATCCTTATGATTCGTTAGGATTTATGACAAGCCAAGTTTTAAATACAAATTTAAATTTGTTGATAGTTATTTTATTTTACAAAACTGCATATTATAAAATATTAAAAAGTTGTAGTAATCATCATTTGTGAAAATAATACATGGATAAATTATGATAAAATTTGTATGTCATAAATGTATTAGTTATGAAATATTCAATTATTAATTTTAGATATTCTATCCTTTATAATGCATAAAATAATATATAGCTTTTTTTTCCAATTTATTTGGTATAAAACAACTTGAACCAAAAATGTCACTTAATATTTTTTCCTCTTTTCTCTCTCATGAAAAAAACCCTAACCAGTATTGATTGATATCACCAGAATGGCTAATACGGCCGCCAGTCAGCCTTCTTCTAGTGCTGGTCCGGCATTACCACTGTCACATGAGTACTCTTTCCCACTACAAGCTTCCATACGTTCAAATTTGATTAATCCTAAAACTAATGATCCTACAGGTTTGCCTACCATCAGTAAGAAGATTTTACCAATGTTAGGTCAATTTGTTGATAATCTTAAAGCAAATAATGGAATAGGCACTAATAGCTCAACAAAGAACCCAATTCCGATTAAGAAGCTCTGTTACAATAAAGGATTACCAAGGGTGGTTTGGATTGCAGAAGAAGTGGAAAGAATGATTATTATTGAGAACCTACAATATGCGGTGGTTGGTAAATTTTCATATAGATGGCCAGAAATCTAGGAATTTTGTAATCAAATTCCCAAACAATGTTATGTAAAAGGAGATTGCAAGATTGGTTTACCAAGGAATAGATACATATTATTGAAGTTTAGTAGGCAGGAGGATTTTTATCAACATGATTTCTAAACCTAAATAGTATATTCTCTCTAAGGATGATTACTCCTATGTGATGAGACCTATGATTTGTGATGTTAAATTTAATGTAGAGGAGGAAACAACAGAAGCGATTTCGTTGATTTCCTTTCCGGATTTAAAACCAACCTTTTTTGTTAAGGAATCCATATTTATTTTCATTAGCTTCAACAATAAGGAAACCACTACACTTGTACATGACTACTATAAATAAGAGTCGACGTAGCTGTGCTAGGGTCAAGGTGCAGGTGGACTTACTTGCAGATTTTCCTAAGTATGTAGAACTTGAAGTGTTGAATGCAGAAAATAAAACGTCTAGGGTGGAGAAAATTCATATTCAATATGACATGGTTTCGAAATATTCGACATGCTGAAATTGAATGTAGGGTACTTCACCCTGAATTTAGAAAGCCAGTGCAAAAAGAACACCAGCAAGAACAGAAGAGGAAATATAAATATGTGCAATCATATGAAGTTGTAATAAGGGTTGATAGACAATTTAGGGAGTGGCTTCTTACTAGTAAAATAGTCTCCAAACACAAAAATAAAGAACTGTAATAAAGGTGGATAGACAATTCAGGAAATGGCTTCTTCTTAGTAAGTCTAATCCAATGGAAAAGTTGCATGAGTTAGTCTCACATCATTGTCTGCATGAGGAGCTTGAAATGTCATCCACAGAAGTTACAATAACAGAGTAGGGGCCAGAGGTAGAGGATAGAGAAGAAAAGGAAAATTACTCAAACATGCAACAGCTCAGTAACGTAGTTGGTCTATCACCTAGAGTGACATCATAAGTGACAAAAATCAAGGAGAAAGGAGAGACAACTACTACTTTGCCTCCAAGAATTCAAATTATGAGGGTGGTGAAATCTAGTTTTAAAGGAGAGTTATAAATCACTATTCTGGAACATTAGGTCTGTTAGAACACAACATTCCTTTCATAGGGTACAAATTCTTCATAGACATCACAAGTTTATGATGATTGTTTTGATAGAGCCATTTCAAATTTTTAGACAAATACAAAGGTACAAAAGAAGATTAGGGATACAATATGTCAATTATAATGTAGATGGAAAGATATCGATATTTGTTAATCAACATATTCAATTAGTGATTGTTTCACACTCAAATGAGTAGTTGACATTACATCTCACTTTGGAAGATGGTACTCATATTCTAGCTACTATGGTCTATGCTAAATGTTCAAGCCTTGAGAGATTAAGTCTTTGACAATATGTTTTTAACAATAAGTCATAAGTATTCCATGCCTTGGATGGTTGGAGGTGGTTTCAATGTGATTCTACGGGATGAAGAAAAGATTGGTGGATTACCTGTTTATCCACATGAATATGAGGACTTTGCCATCCATATTCATTCATGTGATCTCTTTGATATTAATTTTTCAGGAAATACTTTTACCTAGTGGAATGGCAGGGTGGATGAAGAATGCGTTTTCTAGAGATTAGATAGGATTGTTGTTAATAAATCATGTTTTGACTTGTATGGAAACATTGGAGTTCAACATCTTGCTAGAACAGGCTTTGATCATGCTAAATTATTCCTTTCTTGTGGGGTGGGCTGTCACGCCCCAAGCGTACACTCTGGCCGGGACTAGCACTCGAGAACCATTACTGGCCCCAAACGAAACCTTGGCCTGACTTACTACTCAGCGGAAATCTTACTCATGATAAAAATACTTCAAAAAGTAAACTGAACTGGTCAATAGATAACTTAGAAGGTATTAAATGATATTCAACTTAGCCAATAACAAGATAATGACAAATGAACTAACTAACGGTCTATGAAGCCTCTAGAATTATGAGGGATGTCGGGACAAGACCCCGATCATCCAAATAATTGAAAACTACTAAAGCATTGCAAATAGGGATCCTGCGGAAAGCAAGGAGGCTCACCACAAGACTCTGAATGCTCAACTGGATCAACGAAGCGCTGAATGCTGATCCTGGTAACCTGTATCTGCATCATAACAATGATACATGCCTAATGACGTCAGTACATTGAATGTACGAGCATGCAATGGTAATTATAAAACAAGACATAAGCTTGAAAAGGGAACTGAAAGAACAAACCTGGTTTCAACTGAACTGAACTCATTTCAATATAAAGCAATCATATAAATGCAATAAAAAGAAAAGCTTTTAAAACATGGATAACAACTCTATGTATTTAGAAATACAATAGTAACTTTGTATATATATGCAAAAACAATATAATCTCTTGAT
Source organism: Solanum raphanifolium (assembly GCA_036250405.1). Taxonomy (NCBI): domain Eukaryota; kingdom Viridiplantae; phylum Streptophyta; class Magnoliopsida; order Solanales; family Solanaceae; genus Solanum; species Solanum raphanifolium. Next base: position 4,749 of record JAJOOE010022197.1, on the reverse strand, counting down.
GTATATAAAAATACAAGTAACTCTGTGTATATAATAATACACAATACTTCTGTGGGAGTTTCTCTAACCGACAACCATCACGTAAGAGCTATTGTGATGATACAACGTTTTGCCTCACGCTGCCAGGGCCGTCCTATACCTTGCCGAGGGTATAAAACCTGACTATAAAGTGGATCCACTAGTCTATGGTAAAAAGCACTAAGGATTCATCTAAAAATTATGACCTTTTTCTACCCATGGTGACTACATGGTTTATGGGGGCTGAGAGTTGTCTGAACTCTCCCCCATATCGGTGCTCTATACTACTCCCAAAATATACTAGCTCATATGTTTAAAAACATAACTCTGTGGTTTGAGATAATTACTCAAAAACTACCCCAAAGGCTCTCTTGGAAATCAATGTTTCCTCTCTTGCTTAATTGTGAAAGCATTTACTCTTTACTGAAAACTAGCTCAAAGGCTCATTTGGAAATCTTAGTTTCCTTTCTTATTTAAATATGAAAACATTTTACTCTTTCGGAATACATAGTCCCCATATACTCTTTTGAAGAAATGAACTTCAACCCTTACTCTTTACTCAACTAAAAACTCAAGTCTTAAAACAAAGTTAAGACATTTGTAAAAGACCTTTGGAAAACTCTATGAATTTTTCTTGACTTGACTCTTAACTTTTCTTGAATTGAATTCTAGATTCAAGGCTTATGATCTCATGTTATGGATAATTTCATGTTATTTAGACGTACCTTAGATTGTAGAAATCGACTAGAAAACATAGGTAAGTTACAAGGGAACTCGTACGGAAAGAAGTTGGAAAGGGAAGGGGACCTAGCGTCCCTGGCACTCTGAGTGGCGCGGGACTCCAGACCCAAAACTACAGAAGCTGGGTTGGGCACATTAGCTGGCGCGGAGCCCCAGAGCCCAAATAACAGACCACTATGTGGGGCACTCTGACTGGCGCGGAGCCGCACCCTCATTCCCTAGAAAATCCTGAATTTTCTTGCTCGTTTTTTTACTCTAAACCCTCTAGATTCGAATGGTTCCTTCCCCAAACACTTATATTCGACTACTTAATCAAAATATGAAAGAATCTACTCATCACGACATCTAATTTCATGAATTTAAATCAACAACTCCTCAACAAATTCAACAATCAACAACCCAATAGAAACTTCAACCTAATCCATCAAGAACTGAATTTCTATACTTTCAAGAACATAATTTCTTTGAATTAAATCATGATTGGTGAATGGGTGAACGAACCAACGCTATGTGATCTCACATACCTCGTAAGGATCAACCCTTGGCGAAATCCATAAGCAAATCTTTAAGAACTTGGCGATTCCTTGCTTCTTCTTCTCTTTTCACCTCTTCTTTCCTCTTCTCTCAAAACCTTAACTTATTTTGATAAAGCGTAAACTGAATCCAATTAGTTTAGACCCCAAATTAATTACCAAAAATGAATTTAATTAATTGGGCAATGAAAAGACCATAATACCTTTCTAAAATCCGATTTTGACTTTTTTTATCTAGACATCCTAACTTCAAATGGGCATATCTCACTCATACGAACTCGAAATTGAGCGAACTCGGCGCGTTGGAAAGATTATTCAAATATCTTTCCTACGGTATCTTGTATCACACCTAATCCATCTTGAGGTAGGAGTTATGGTCATCTGAATTTGACCCAAAACTCATACTTAGCTTAACTTTGTCAAACTTTCCAAATTTGATTATTTCCAAAAATGGTTTCTTTCTAATTCTGGTTATTTCTAGGTCTTTCAAATAACAAGGTGTTACAATATTTTACCCTTGGGAAAATTTGTCCTCGAATGAGATTACTCTTAGTAGGCTAAGGTGTAACATTTATCATCTAGATCAAACACTCAACAAGCAAAAATGTAAATACAACATGCCAACTTAAAATAAATGCCAAGAAAGGATAGTACCTTAATTTGGAACTTCTCTGGATTCGAAGAGATGTGGGTATCTCTTCTTCATATCTTCCTCAGCTTTCCAATTAGCTTCCTCAACAAACTAATTTCTCCAAATAACTTTGACTGATGCTACTTCCTTGGTCCTCAACTTGCGAACTTGACAGTCTAGAATCTGAACAAGAATATCCTCATAAGACAAGCTATCCTTAATACCAATATCTTCAGTAGGTATGATAAGTGAAGGATCTCCCATGCACTTCTTCAACATGGAAATATGAAATACCAGATGGACTGCTGCTAACTCTTGTGGTAGCTCCAACTCATAAGTTACATTACCAATCGTTTTGGATATTCTGTAAGGGCCAATATACCGGGGACTAAGATTCCCCTTCTTACCAAATCTCGTAACACCGTTCATGGGTGAAACTTTCAAGTATACCCAATTGTCTACTTCAAACTCTAACTCCCTCCTCCAAACATCAGTGTAGGATTTCTGACGACTCTGCGCTGTTTTCAACCTTTCTTGAATAACTTTCACTTTCTCCATAGATTGATGAACTATGTTTGGTCCTATCAACCCAGCTTCACCAACTTCAAACCATCCAATAGGAGATCTGCATCGCTTCCCAAAAAGAGCTTCATCAGGAGCCATCTGGTTGCTAGAGTGGTAACTATTGTTGTACGCAAACTCAATGAGAGGTAGATGATCATCTCAATTACCCATGAAATCAATCACACATGCCCTCAACATATCTTCTAGAGTCGGAATAGTGTGCTCTGCTTGACCATCTGTCTGAGGATAAAAAGTAGTACTTAAGTTCACCTTTGAACCCAAGCATTTCTAGAATGACTTCCAAAACTGTGAGATAAATTGTGCACTTCTATCTGAAATAATGGAAACCGGAACTCCATGAAGTCTCACTACTTCTTGAATGTACATCTTCGCATAATCCTCTGCTGAATGGGTAGTCTTTACAGGCAAAAAGTGGGCCAATTTTGTCATCCTATCAACAATAACCCAAATAGAATCATGTTGCCTGCGAGACTGTGGCAAGCCAGTAATGAAATCCATATTGATCATCTCCCACTTCCATTCCAAAAGTTCTATATTCTGAGCCATACCACTGGGCCTTTGGTGCTCTACTATAAATTGTTGACAATTCAGGCATTTAGCAAAAAACTCAACAATACCTTTCTTCATACTATTCCACCAATATACTTCCCTCAAATCACGATACATTTTTGTGGAACCCGGATGGATAGAATATCTAGATCTATGAGCTTCCTCCATGATCCTCTCTCGGAGTTCATCCACCCTTGGTACACACAATCTACCTTGATATCTCAATACACCATCTCCCCCTTGTTCATGAAACACCATCACTTTTTTCTTATGAAGATTTCCCTTTAATTCAAGAAAAATAGGATCTTGGTCTTGCTTTTCTTTCACTTCTGATACTAATGATGATTCAGCCCCATTCGTCACCACTACCCCTCCTTCTGTGGAATCCATTAATCAAACTCCTAATCGTGCAAGTCTATGCACATCTTTTGCTAACTCTTTCTTTTCTTCCTCAACATGGGTAATACTACCCATAGACAACCTGGTCAAGGCATCAACAACAACATTAAACTTACCTGGGTGATAGAGGTTACTCATATCATAATCCTTGAGTAACTCTAACCACCTTCTTTGTCTGGGATTAAGCTCTTTCTAACTAAACAAATACTGAAGACTCTTATGATCGGTGAACACATCTACATGCACACAATAAAGATATTGATGCCATATTTTCAAAGAAAAAACTATGATAGCCAATACTAGATCATGGGTTGGGTAATTCTTCTCGTGAACTTTCAGCTGTCTAGATGCATAAGCTATAACTTTGCCATTCTGCATTAACACACAACCTGATCCAACTCTGGATGCATCAAAATATACCACAAAACCTTTCATACCTTCTGGTAAGGTCAATACTGGGCAGTAGTCAACCTCTTTTTCAATTCCTCAAAGCTTTTCTCATAAGCTTCAGATCATTGAAACTTTATTGTTTTTTGAGTTAACTTGGTCAAAGGGGACGAAATAGATGAGAACTCCTCTACAAACCTTCTATAATAGCCAACTAACCCCAAGAAACTCCTAATATCAGTTGGATATGTGGGTGTAGGCTAATTCTGCACTGCCTCTATTTTCTAAGTATCAACTCTAATTCCATCATCAGAAACAATGTGGCCTTAGAATGCCACAGACTCAAGTTAGAACTGACACTTAGAGAACTTGGCATACAACTCTCTATCCTTTAGAGTTTGGAGAACTATTCTGAGATGACTAGCATGATCTTCCTAATTCCTCAAATAGATTAGTATGTTATCAATGAATACGATAACAAAAATATCTAAAGAAGGCTTGAATACTCTATTCATAAAGTCCATGAACGATGCATGCACATTGGTCAAACCGAACGACGTGACCAAAAACTCATAATGACCATAATGGGTCTTGAAAGCTGTCTTTGGAATGGTACATTCCATTACTCTTAACTGATGGTAGCCAGATCTGAGGTCTATCTTAGAGAAACAAGTGGCACCCTGAAGTTGATTGAAGTGATCATCAATTCTTAGAAGAGGATACTTATTCTTGATGGTAACCTTGTTCAACTAACGGTAATCTGAAACGACCCAAAAAATGCCCGAAAATGTGCTTCGGAAACACCTATAATTGTAATTTCCATATATCTCAAAATCCGTGCATGATTTCGGAAATTCGACTTCATATTCTTATTCAGGGGGTCAAATTGAGTGGGAAATGGGTCTA